>PVHY01027158.1:0-16527 GCA_004024945.1 Uropsilus gracilis
AGGAGGAGGAGGAGGAGGAGGTGGAGAAGAAGAAGTAGGAAGAGGAGGAGGAGGAGAAGGAGGAGGAAGAGGAGGAGGAGGAGGAGGAGGAGGAGGATTGGTAAGATATTACAGAATTGGAGCTAAAGGTATTCCTAATGCCCAGTTTAAGGAGGCTACAGTTGTCCACAATCTGATCACTTACTTGAGATGTGAAAGCCCAAGGAAATGTCTTTCCAGGTTCCTCAGAGTTGTCTCAAGGTCTGAAGGTGATTTAGATACCTACACCAAATGTTTAACAGACTACAAAGTGGGCACTCTATTTACCAGCATTTCCATCAACTGCCTGCTGGATGAATGTTCTTCCCTGCCGAACTGAATCAAGATCTCTTCAAAGAGCAAACAGCAGGGTGTCTATTTTACACATTATGAAATCTCAAATCTGCTAACAGCTGTACTTTGCATCATTCAAAAGGATGTGTGTGATATTTGTAGGAAACATGTTTCAACATGACATTCTTTGATTTCAGATGTTATCTAAGTGCAGGAGTATTTCTTCATGTATTTTCCCAGTGATTTTTTGTGACATCATGAGATTGTTAGGTAGGACTTAAAGGGAAAAAACTCACACAACTAAGCAAAAACAAAACAAGAAGCCCAATCAAAAATGGGGAGAAGATCCAAAAAGACACTTCCCCAAAGAGGAAATACAAATGGCCAACAGGCACATGAAAAAATGCTCAACATCACTAGAAATCAGGGAAATGCAAATTGAACCACAATGAGATACCACCTTACACCAGTAAGAATGGCCCACATCAAAAACAAAAGAAAACAAAACTAAAAAACAGGCAACAAGTGCTGACATGGATGTGGAGAGAAAGGAATACTCTTACACTGCTGGTGGGAATGTAAACTGGTCCAGTCACTATGCAAAGCAGTGTGAAGGACCCCGAACTAATGAAAATGGAACTACCATTTGACTGAGCAATCGCTCTTCTGAGAACCTACCTAAAAGACACCTCAATAGTTGTACAAAGGGACACCTGTGCTTGGATGTTTACTGCAGCACTATTTATAATTGCAAAGACATGGAAACAACCCAAATGTCCCAAAACAGATGATTGGAAGAAAAAGATGTGATTTATCTACACAATGGAATATTACTCATCAATTAAAAATGTCAAATTTGATGAATTTATGATAACATGGATGTACCTAGAAGAAATCATATTAGCAGAAACAATTCAGAAAGAAAAAGACAGAACCCAAATGGTTTCACTAATATATGGGACATAGCAAAAACAAACGAAAGGTCAGGAGGAAAAGTCAAAATAATCTAACAATCAAATTGGGGTACACAGCTGGGGAGGGTGGAACAAATGGGAGCAGTCAGGAAGGAGAGGTGGTGGGTGACCCCCGGGGATTACAATGATGTGAAATTATATATATATATATTATATATATTAATATATAGTATATATATATATTTGTTTATATATATATAATTTAAATAAAAAAAGAATAAGAGGGTAAGGGAGTCAGAATTGGAAGTACACGCAGAAAGTTGTATGGAACTTATGGGTTAAATCTCACATGAGCATGAGCGAAGGAGCTGTGGATGATGATGTCAGACAAGTAGACAGTGCCTGGCAGGTAGTGCAAAGTCACTCTGAACTCACTGAGCACAATGGTTGCCATGTGTCTAGCCCTGAAAAAATCAGAGTTGTAGAGTAAATACAAAAAAAACCCAAAAAACCAAAAACACAGGGAATCATTATTTTTATTAACAGCAATATACCCACAACTTATCCTTGCAAGCACAATTTAAAGTCTAGCCCTACTGAATACTATCATTTCTACTTCCTCAAACAAGTTCTGCTTTCTTTTAGAAACGCATATTATATTTATTTTAGAGAAAGGTACAGGACAGGCACCTGGAAAATAATTTTCAAGGCTTTTTTGAAATAATCCAAATAATAGGATTTTCAAATTAAAAGGAATCTAAATAAGATGTAGGCAGTATGTGCTGAAATGATATCTCCCATAAGGAACTTTCAATGATTAAGTTTTCAAAATGTGGCATGGGCGTAGTCATGAATACCACAAAGTAAGGGTATAAAATGAGACTTATGCAAGACAGAACTTGCAAACGAATAAGCAGAGGATTATTTCACAAACCTGTGAAGTCTTCTTATCTCACGGAAAATTGTGTGTAGGCCAGGCATGACTCCTATGCTGATATTACAACGTTTTCTGTAGAAAGGGATGCCCTTATTGTTATATTCCATGTATTTAGAAAACAAAGGTGGTCCCAGAGTAAAAAAAGTAGCTAGTCTTCGGATATTATTTTGTTAAGCTAACTCAGATGTTCCACACCTCTTTGCTGAATATCTGAAAGGGAGGTTGAAAATTAAACTCCAGGTTCATCTACTGTTTGTCCCTAAGTACATCTCTAACATTTGAGGGTCACTGGATATTGCCTAGAGGAAAAGCAGACGACTTTTGAGGAAGACTTCTATATCTATAATAATCAAAGTGAGTTATTTATCCCATGCCTAAAGACCATATTTACTTCTCAGGTTGAGATATTTTAAAGCTCACTGATAGAATTCCATTACCTACTCTTCTTTAAGAGGAGTTTAAGAGGACAAATCTGTTCTTGGTCCAGAGTTAAGTTGGGATCCAAAACTGCTATTTTTATAAACATACAAACTTTAGAACTACATAAAATTAAAGAAAATAATGGGACATAAATTGCAATGTAACTGATGTATCAAAACTTCTAATCTACAATTATGTGTATTGTTTAATTTATTTAACTAATCTTTTATATCTGATTTATTTAATGTCTGAGTACTAGCTAGTATGAACTTTCTTGTTAAGTAATAGGGAGTTTCCACAACTGGAAATTACAAAACAAAATACTGTATTAAACAACAAACCTGAAAAACTCACAATAGAATTATATATATATTAATTTTTTCAGTCTTTTACTTTTAAAAAATAATATATATATATATATTTCACATCATTGTGATCCCTGAGGGTCCCCCACCACCTCCCCTCTCTGGCCACATCCAGTTGGTCCCCTCCCACAGTGTGTATTTTCGTTTGGTCATCCATATATTAGTGAAACCATTAGGTTTCTGTCTTTTTCCTTCTAACTTGTTTCTGCCAGTATGATTTCTTTTAGGTACATCTATATTACCAAAAAATCATCAAATTTGTCATTTTTTATTGATGTGTAATATTCCATTGTGTATATATCTTTTTCATCCCATCATCTGTCTTGGGGCATTTGGGTTGTTTCTTGGGTTGTTGTTGCAATTATAAATAGTGCTGCAATAAACATCCGAGCACAGATTTCCCTTTGTACCCACACTGAGGTCTCTTTTGGGTAGATTCCCAAAAGAGCGATTGCTGGGTCAAATGTTACTACCATTTTCATTAGTCTGAGGGTCCTCCAACTGCTTTCCATAGTGGTTGGACCAATTTACATTCCCACCAGCAGTATAAGAGTGTTCCTTTCTCTCCACATCCATGCCAGCACTTTTGTTGTCTGTTTTTTGAATGTGGGCCATTCTTATTGGTGTAAGTGGTATCTCATTGTGGCTTTGATTTGCATTTCCCTTACTGCTAATGATGTTGAGCAATTTTTCATGTGCCTGATGGTCATTTGGACTTCCTCTTGGGAGAAGTGTCTTTTTAGATCATCTCTCCATTTTTTAACTGGGTTTTTTTTGCTGTTTTTGTTAAGTTGTGTGAGTTCTTTGTGTATCTTTGTTATCAGACCCTTATCACTTGAATGGAGGGCAAAATTTTTTTCCCACTTGGTTGGGATTCTTTTTGTTTTTTCTTTTGTCTCTTTTGCTGTAAAGGAGCTTTTTTAGTTTGATATAGTCCAAGCTGTTCATGTTTTCCTTCATTTTTTTGCCATCTATGGATGTGGCCAAAAATAGATTTCTGAATTGTAACTCATGAAGGGTTTTGCTCAGGTTTTCCTCTATGTATTTTATGGTTTCAGGTCTTACGTTCAAGTCTTTTATCCATTTTGAGTTGATTTTTGTACATGGTGTGAGGGAGGTATCTTGGTTCATTTTTTTGCATTTCTTGGTCCAGTTTTCCCAACACCATTTATTGAAGAGGCTGTACTTTTTCCAATGTAAGTTTTCACTCCTTTGTCAAAGATTAGTTGACTATATATGGGTGGCTTTATTTCAGAGGATTCGGTTCTGTTCCATTGGTCTGATTGTTTTTATACCAGTACCAAGCTGTTTTAATTACTATGGCTTTGTAGTATAGTTTGAAGTCTGGAATAGTAATACCTCCATTCTCTCTTTTTCTGATCAGGAGGTTTTTCAGTAATTGAGGTCTTTTGCTATTCCATATGAATTTCTGCAATTTAAAAAAATATCATTGGGCTTTTTATCAAGATTGCATTGAATTTGTAGATTGCTTTTTGTAGGATGGCCATTTTGATGATATTAATTCTTCCAATCCATGAGCAGGGAATGTCTTTCCATTTCCTTATGTCTTCTTCTATCTCCTTTAGCAGAGTTTTGAAGTTTTCTTTATATAAATCTTTCACGTGTCTTGTTAGGTTTACCCCAAGGTATTTTACTTTTTTCAGTGTGATGGTAAATGGTATGTTTTTTTAATTTCTTCTTCTGCTGCTTGACTTTTTGTGTATAGGAAAGCTTCTGTCTTCTGTGTGTTGATTTTGTAACTGGCTACTTTCCTGAACTGGTTTATTGTTTCAAGAAGTTTTTCTGTGGATTTTTTTGGGTTCTCTACATAAAGAATCATATCTTCTGCATATAATGAGAGCTTCAGTTCTTCTTTCCCTATTTGTACTCCTTTTATGTCTTTCTCTTGTCTTATTGCCCTTGCTAGAATTTCCAGTACAATGTTGAAAAGTAGTGGAGAGTGTGGGCATCCTTGCCTGGTTCCAGATCTTAATTGAAATTATTTTGGTTTTTCCCAGTTTAAGACCATGTTTGCAGTAGGTTTGTCATAGATGACCTTTATTATGTTGAGATATGTTCCTTTTATCCCCAAATTTTCAAAAGCTTTTGTCATAAATGGGTATTGAACTTTATCAAATGCTTTCTCTGCATCTATTGATATGACCATATGGTTTTTGGTTTTCTCTTTGTTGATGTGGTGGATTATATTAATTGATTTTTGAATGTTGAACCATCCTTGTGCTCCTTGGATAAATCCCACTTGGTCATGGGCTTTTCTATACATTGTTGGATTCAGTTTGCCAAGATTTTATTTAAAATTTTTGCATCTGTGTTAGTTAGGGAAATTGGTCTATAGTTTTCTTTCTTTGTGCCATCTTTATTTGGTTTTGGTATGAGAGTTGATATTTGCTTCATAGAATGTGTTTGGCAGTTTTCCTTCTTTCTCAATTTTTTTGAAAAGATTTAGTAGTGCTGGCGTTATTACCTCTTTGAATGTCTGGTAGAATTCATTTGTGAAACCATCAGGTCCTAGGTTTTTGTTCTTAGGTAGAATTTTGATGACTTTCAATCTCTCTACTAGTGATCGGTTTGTTTAAGTTCTCTACTTCTTCTTCATTTAGTTTTGGGTAGTTATATCTTTCCAGGAATTTGTCCATCTCATCCAGGTTGTTGTATTGGCTTACATAGAGGTGTTCATAGTCATCTCTGATTATCTTTTGGATTTCTGATGTGTCTGTGTAATTTCCCCTCTTTCATTTGTAATCCTGCTTATTTGAGTGTTCTCTCTTCTTTGTGAGGTTTGCAAGGGGGGTTATCAATTTTATTTATTTTAGCCAACTTTTGGTTTTGCTGATTTTCTCAATAGTCTTTTTGCTATCTAGATTGTTTATTTCTGCATTTATTTTTATTATTTCTTGTCTTCTGCTGGGTTTTGGGTTTTTTGTTTTTCTTTTTCTTGTTCATCGAGTTGGGAGATTAGGTTATTTCTTTGGTTGTTTTCTTACTTTTTGGTATGAGCCTATATTGCTATGAGTCTAAGGTCAGAACCTTCCTCTTAAAAATGTTTTTGCTGTGTCCCAGACATTTTGGAATGTTGTATCTTCTTTGTCATTTGTTTCAAAGAAGGTTTTAATTTCTTCTTTAATTTCCTCAATTACCCAGTCTTCATTTAAAAACATGCTGTTCAGTCTCCATGTGTTGGGCATTCTTCTTGCTTTCTTTTGATTGTTGATTTCTAGTTTGATGCCTTTATGATTGGAGAAAAAAGTTGGTACTATTTCAATTTTTGTATATATGTTAATGTTTGCCCTATGTCCTAATATGTGGTCGATTTTTGAGAATGATCTGTGTGCATTTGAGAATAATGTATATTCCTTTCTTTGGAGGTACAGTGTCCTGTAGATATCTATTATGTCCATACGGTCTAGATCTTCATTTAGGGTTTTTGTGTCTTTGTTTAGTTTTTGTCTTATTGAGATGTCCTTTGGTGAGAGTGGTGTGTTGAGATCACCTACCACATATGTATTTTCACCGATGTCTGTTCTCAGTGCTGTTAGTAGTTGATGAATTTTGGTGCTCCCTCATTTGGTGAGTATGTGTTAATAATTGTTATGTTTTTGTTGTGTATTGACACTTTTTTCAATATATAGTATCCTTCTTTATCCTTTGTCACCTTTGTTAGCTTAAAGTCTACTTTATCTGCTATTAGTATGGATACTCCGGCTTTCTTCTGGGGGTCATTTGGTTGCAGAACTTTTTTTCAGCCCTTTACTTTTAGTCTGTGCTTATCTTTTGTGTTTAAGTGTGTTTCCTGCAGACAGCAGAATGTTGGGTTTTATTTTTGATCTACTCTGCTACTCTGTGTCTTTTGATTGCTGAATTTAGACCATTGACATTTAGGGTCATGATTGATACTTGCTGTTCTGGTGTTGACTTTTGGAGGGTCATTTGGAGGTTAAGGTTTCCTTTTATTTTTTTTTTCCTATTACTGATATTTGAGATTCTGAATTTGGTTTTTTGGTTGTCATTTTTGAGAGTCTGATTAGCTTCCTTGTTTTGGTCTGTTTATTCTTCTGTTGGTTTTAATCTGAGGGCTTCTTGAAAAACTTCTTGGAGTGGTGGTTTAGTGGTAGCATAATTCTGGAGGCTTTGCTTCTCTGAGAAGGTTTTTATTCTTTCTTTGTAGAGGAAAGAAAGCTTTGCAGGGTAGAATAATCTTGGCTGGCATTTTTTATCTTGGAGTTTTTTTTAAGACACGACTCCATGCTCTCTTTGCTTGGAATGTCTCTTCAGAGAAGTCTGAGGTCAGACTAAGAAGTTTTCCTTTGTAAGTGTGTGTGTGTGTGTGTGTGTGTGTGTGTGTGTTTCTCTAGTCAATCTCATTACTTTTTCCTTATCCTGGACTCTTGGGAGATTTACAATGATGTATCTTGCTGTGATTTTTCTTTTGTTGATGTAGTTTGGTGTTCGTTTGGCTTCCTGGATGTCAAATTTCATTTCTTTCTTCAGGATTGGGAAGTTTTCCTCCTTTATTTCTTTAAATAGCCTTTCAGTACCCATATGCCTCTCTTCTTCTTCTGGGACCCCCATAACTCTTATGTTTCCTTTCTTTAAGGAATTGGACAGATCTCTGAGTTTTTCTTCTATTTTCTTACATTCTTTCTCTCTGTCTTTCTTCTTCCCCTTGATTTTGGTGTCGTCCAGGGTACTTATTCATTTTTCAATTTCATCCCATCTGCTTTCATAACTTTTTTCTGCATTTTTGAACTCTTCTGCTGCTCCCTTTAGATCTTGGGTTTCTTTCTGAATCTTGCTCAGGTATTCAATTTTATTATTCAATTCTTCAATTATTTATCTTTGTTGATGTTTTCTTTCTTAATTTTTTGCATTTCTTCTAACTTATTCAGTTTCTGTGCCATGCTCACTTCTTTTTTCTTTATGTTTTTCCAATTCTTCCCTTAGCTCTTTGTATGCTTGTAACATGCATAGGTTCAGCTCCTTGTCTTGGAGGTGGCGCATTTCTTCGATGTTATATTTGTTGGTTTCTAGAATTTGTCTTTCCTTTGATGGTGTATTGGTTTCTGTGAGGCTTACTGGGGTGTTTGCCTTTTTTCCTCTTTCCTGTGCTTTGATTTCGTACTCTTCCACATATTGAGCAACTATGGTTCTAGTATTGGCTGGCATGATGATTGGAGTCTTCTAGTAGTTTGTAGTTGATTCTGTCTTTGTGTCTATGTAGCTGAGGTAATTTTTTGTTTCCTTTGGCTGATTTGGGTGGGCGGTTCCTTTTCCCTGAGCATGCGTGTTACATGTATGTGGTAGCTATGGTACACTGTCTTCTTTTCTCGTAATTTTCACCTTATAGGCTTATTGGACAACACATCAATTGTGTGTTCTCCTAAGAGGGGTTCTGTATGAGGGGGAGTATAGGTGTCTTGTTGTTGTTCTTTTTGTTTTTAGTCCTTCTGTTGGGTTATTTTGTCTGGGCTGGGGCTGCAAAGCTGGGGTCTGGATTGCAGTCTGTGCTTTTGCGGCTGGTTAGGGCATTTTCCCTTCTGGCACAGTCTCTGCCTCATGCCCACTCACCTGGTTGCTGGGGCGACAGGGGCTGGATGCTCCCCTTTTGCTTGCAGAGCTGTAGGGGCTCTGCTTCAGGTCTCTCTCAGATCACTAGGCTGCTGAGCAGTGTCCCTGCCCTCACTTGGGGTCTGGATTGCAATCCATCAAGATTTAGAATTATATGCAAGAAATTTATTGAGTGTGCATGGGATCAACAAAAATGATCAAGTGAAAGAAGTCAGATTTAGTTAGAAGACTTGTTGAACCTTTGAAGAAATTACAACAAAAGTGTATCCTGCAGGAAGCTAGGATGTTCCTTTAGGGTTGTTGCACCACAAGACAATAGACAGAGGTGGCTCTGTATCACTGCAAGGACAAGTCATTGATACTGATGATCAAAGGTGGGCTTTCATAAAGAAGATTTCCGTGACTGAGAGTAATTCCCATAAAGGTTCCCAAATGAGAAGTTGTAACCAGCAATTTGGGGGCTGGGTGTCTTTGAAGTGAAGGGAGATCTGAGTGCCTCTCCTGAGCATTTATTATATATTTTTCTACATACTGCTTGACCTATATACATTGACTATTGAGTGTATCTGGTAGTCTAGAGATTTTTTTCTCATGGCACAGCAGCTGAGCTTAAGCTTACAACTAATGCTTACTTTCTCCCTATTGACCTACACATTCTAGATTCCTCTTACCTTCAGATATTCCCCGCATAACATTTCTGTACATATATATGGCACAACTGCAAGATGATTGAGATCTTTATACTTGAAGTGTATAAGACCCTTACCACCATTACCTCCTGAAGTCCTTGCAGTTATCCCCCCCCCACTTGCTGTTATTGTTTAGCAAGGGAGATGACAAAGGGGCAAGAAGGCGTTTTTGAAAATAATAAAAGGATTCTGCATCTTGAATGTAGCAATGTCTACTTGGTATATATTTCTACAAAGGCATGAAACTCTAATTTGAAAGAGTACATTTTATAATTTTTCAGTGAAGTGGATTTTTTAAACTTGAGAAATGAATAAGTAAAGTCCCAAAGATCATCTATGTCACACTATGTAAAATATACATTAATATACCTTAGTACTTAATTGTTGAAATGACTCATAAGACCTAGGTTATACTCATGAAACTTCTTTAATGCAAAAAAATGTAGTACAATAAGAGAAAAGAAAATTATGCCATGAAAGGAGTTTGGGGTTCTCAAGAGCAGTATTTTGGTTTGCCTACCTCTGATCACATCACACAAACTAACAACTATCACCAGATCTCAAACTATCACCCATATTTTGTAAAACAATTTGGTGCTGAGAAGCACCAAATAAGCCCAGGATAGGAGTCTTTCCAGAACTGCTTACATAAGACTACAGTGTGAGTATACTTTACCTTTGAAAATTAAAATACTTAACTCCCAGACTCCACAAAAACCTTGTGCTAATTTAAAATCAATCATTACTAAGCAATAATGACACGCTGATACCTCTTGCTCTATAACAACTCACAGATCCCTGGTTTCAGAACATCAAATACATTTTAATTAATAGGTTCTGCTTTTTAATTTATTTTTTAACTAAATAATTTATTTACATATATTTTTCACATCTTTGTATTCCCTGAGGTTCATCCACCACCTCCCTTCCCTGACTGCTCCCATTCATTCCCCCAACCCCAGTTACCTACCCCAGTTTGTTATTAGCTTGTTTTCACTTTTCCTCCTGACCTTTTGTTTGTTTTTGCCATGTCCCATATATTAGCAAAACCATTTGGTTTCTGTCTTTTTCTTTCTGACTTGTTTCTGCTAATATGATTTCTTCTAGGTACATTCATGTTACCAAAAAATCATCAAATTTGTCATTTTTAACTGATGACTAATATTCTATTGTATATATACCACATCTTTTTCATCCAGTCTTCTGTTTTGAGTTGTTTCCATGTCCTTGCAATTATAAATAGTGCTGTAATACACATTCAAGCACAGGAGTCCCTTTGTACAAGTACTGAGGTCTCCTTTGGGTAGATTCCTAGAAGAACGATTGCTCGGTCAAATGGTAGTTCCATTCTCATTACTTTGAGGGTCTTTCACACTGCTTTCCATAATGACTAGACCAGTTTACATTCCCACCAGTAGTGTAAGAGCATTCCTTTCTCTCTGCATCCAAGTCAGCACTTGTTGCCTCTTTTTTTTTTTTTTTTTTTGTTGCGGGCCATTCATACTAGTGTAAGGTGGTATCTCATTGTGTTTTTGATATGCATTTCCCTGATTGCTAGTGACATTGAGCATTTTTCATTACCTGTTGGTCATTTATATTTCCTCTTTGGAGAAGTGTCTTTTTAGTTCTTTTCCCCATTTTTTGATTGGGCTTCTTGTTTTGTTTTTTCTAAGTTCTATTGAGTTCCTTGTGAAATCATGTTATCAAACCCTTATCATTTTAGTGGAGGACAAAATTTTTCACCCATTTGGTTGGGCTTTTTGTTTTGTCTGTTGTCTTTTTTGCTCTACAGAAGTTTTTTGGTTTCATAAAGTCCCAGTTACATTTTTTTGCCATCTGTAGATGTACCCAGATATGGATTTCTGAATTGTAATTCATGGAGGGTTTTGCCCAAGTTTTTCTCTATGCATTTTATGGTTTCATGTCTTCCAAATCTTTTATCCATTTTGAGTTGGTTTTTGTACATGGTGTGAGGGAGGTCTCTTGGTTCATTTTTTTGCATGTCTTGGTCCAATTTTTTTGCTTTTTTTATTGAGGTAATTTTAGATTTTAGCACACTGTCTGTATTGAGAAACAGTGTTTTGTTTCTCACCTCTACAATTACCACCAAATGTTGAGTTACCACCAATCAACTCCATCTACCTGTTCTATACTTTCCTTTTCTTTGGTACTCACTAATTTTTGTTAGAATTAAGTATTTATTTTATTTGCTCATTTGCTTTATTACTTTTTATTCCATAAATTAATGAAATCAGATGATGTCTTTCTTTATTTCAGTTATCATAATCCCTATCCATACTGCCACAAATAGCAATATTTTATCAATCTTTATAACTGAGTAGTTTCCTATTATGTTATATATCATATTTTCTTTATTGGCTCATATCTCAATGATCAGCTGGGTTGCTTCCATGCCTTAGTTATTATGAATGGTACTGCAATGAAAACAGGCATGCACATGTCTTTTTGAATTAATATATTCATGGTCTTGGGAATGTAACCAGAAGTAGAATTACTCAATCATATTATTCTAAATTTTATTTTTTGAGGAACTGCCATACTGTGTTTTCCATAGTTGTTATGCCAATCTTCATTTCCACAAAGCGTATACAAGGGATCCTTTTTTTCCACATCCTCTCCAACATTCAGAAGTTCTTGACTTTTTTTTTTATATATAATATACACACTAACTGGTATGAGATAAAGTCTCATTGTGGTTTTGATTTGCATTTCCCTGGTGATATATGATATAGAACATCTTTCCATTTTTCTGTAGATCATTTCTCTGTCTTTTTTCAAGAAAAACATAGATCATCTGCCAATTTTCAATCAGATTTTGTACATTTTGTATTGTTGATATTGTTGACTTGTATACGTTATTTATATTTTGGATAATAACACCTTGGTGAAATAAATTTTGTAAATATCAATTATAAATGAAATTATTTTCTCAATTCTTTTTGCTTCTTGTTTATCATCTGTGCATAAAATGACTATGGGTTTTCTATATTTTGATTTTGTACCCTGGCACATTCATCTGTTGTTTCTAATAATTTTTTGTTGGTATCTATAAAATTTTATTATACAATTATATCATCTGCAAGTAATGATAGCTTCACTTCTTTGTCTACTTGGATTTCTTGTTTTTGTCTGATAGCTCTTATCAAAAATTTTAAGACTAACTTAAAAAGAAGTGGTTGCAACAGGTATTCTTATCTCCTGATATTAAGGATAAAACTTTCAGTTTCTTTTCCTTTTTACCATTATGTATGATATTGGTTGGTGGTTTCTGATATATAAACTTTAACATGGTAAGGTGTATTCCTTCTTCCATCTTGTTTAGAGATTTTATTAAATATGGCTGCTGAATGTTATCAATATTATACTTTCTATTTATCTATTTTTATTACATGACTTGTATCTAGATTTTGTTGACATATTTCATTGATTAATTCATACTTTTTAAATCACCCTTGTGTCCCTGGATTAAATCTCATTTGGTCATGATTTACCATCACTGTGATATACTATTGAATTTGATTTGCTTGTATTTGATTGGAGATATTTATATCATAATTACAGTATTAGGGTAAATTTGGCATTGTAAAGTTTACTAGAGAACATTCCTTCTTGTATTTTTAAAAATCACTTTGAGCAAGGTTGATATAGTGTCTTCTTTAAAGTTCTTATAAAATCATTCATAAAGCCATCTGGGATCTGGATTTTTGTTTTTTGGAGGACATTTTTATTAGTTTCAATTTCCATGTTTGTAGTTGTTTAGTCCTGTTTCTTTCTTAGTAGACAATGTTGATCTAGAAATATGTTTCATCAGTTATTGAATTTATTGCATATAGCAATTCATAATAATCTCCTATGATCCTTCTTTGAGTTGTAATTTCTCCTCTTTCATTTGTGATTCTCCAAATCAATGTCTTTTCTCTGTCTTTTTTTTGTTGTTGTTAGCCTAGTGAGAGATTTTTCTATTTTGTCTGTCCTCTCAAAGAAATGATTATTACTATTAATGATTTTTGTAGGTTTTTTTAATCTGTTACTTATTTTTGTTCTTATTTTTACTATTTTCTTCCTTTTACTAACTTTGGGTCTTATTATTCCTCTTTTTAAAGTGCCTTAGGTGTAGTTTTGGATTGTTTATTTGTTTTGTTCTTTTTTTGTTTCATATCATGGACCTGTATCTCAATTATCCTCCCCTTAGGACTCTTTGTTGCATTCCATAGATTCTTGTAGTTTAATTATTTTCATTTGTTTCAAGTTATTTTATATTTGCTTTGATTTACAGTTTTATTCAATAACTATTAAACATCATTTTGCTCAGTCTTAAAGTATTTCATAATTTTTCCAGTTTTATTATCTTTTAAGTGTTTTCTGATTTTTTGGCTTTATACTCAGAGAGAGATTGGGTATATTTTAAGTCTTGTAATTTAATTCACAAATGACTTAGTCCCAATAGATGGTTTATTTTTAGAGGTGTTCTCTGTGTACTTGAGAAAAATGAGTTTGTGATGTTTTGGGGGTGTAGTTCATGGTAGATGTTTGTTTGGATTATTTGACTTAGCTCCTTATTTAAGATTGTTGTTTCCCTATCTATTCTTGTCTTATTGTTTTGTTCATTGTTGTAAGTGAAGTATTAAATGCCCCTGTATTATTGTGCTGTTGTCAATATCTTTCTTTAGTTCTGACATATCTATCTTGCACTCCATCATTTGGTGAATATATAAGAAATGAGTGTATGGTATAAGTATCATTTATCCTTGCTGTATTAGATCATAAATCATAGCACAGTGTCCATTTCTATCTCTTTCTTAACTGGTAATCTATTTTCAGATATAAGCATGGTGCTCCTGATTTTTCTGGGGGGGGGGTGGAGGGGAGAAGGGTTGTTATATAGTGTCTTACAGATTTTATTTTTTTTGTAAGCTATGTTCTTGAAAACAGCAAAATGTTGGACTTTGCTTTGAAACTTATCCATCAATGTATGAGGGTTCCTTTCTTTTTCTTCTCATGTTCTCCAGTGCTTGCTGTTTCTGATCTTTATTGATATGCATCATTCAAAGATTTGTTGTTTTGGTTTACATTTCCCTGATACGAGGTCATGATCAGCAAAAAAAATTTTTTTTTTTAATGTCTGGTGACTATGTATTGTTTGGAGAAATGTCACTTTCTGTTCATATTTTACTTTTTTTTTCCTTTGAGGTGTTTGAGTTACTTGTAGATTTTAGATGTTAGTCCCATGTTGGATTACAATGTGCAATTTTTTTCTATTACATAGCATTATTTATGTTTAATGATAGTTTCTTTCACTGTGCAGAGGACTTTTAGTTTGATATACTTCAATTATTTATTTTTGCATGTATTCCTTGCCATTGTAATCAAATCCCCCAAAATATCATTGAAGTCAATGTTACGGAACATTTTGCTTATGTTAGTCTATCTATTTCATTGTTTCAGTCTTATAACCAAGTCTTTGACTCAACTTGAATACATTTTTGCATGTGACGTGAGATACTGATTTTGTCTTATTCTTTTGCATATAGTTTTCCATTTTTGCAATACCATTTATTTCTCCATTGTTATGCTGGAAAATGTATTCTTGGAACCTCCAAATAAAAACTTTGTTTCCTAAACCACAACTTATTTGGCACTGTTGGGAGGAAAATTTGTACTCTATTTTTCAAGGTTATTTCAGGTAGTCTAGAAATGAAAGGAATATAAGACAGATTAAAGGAGAAAAAAAACTTTAGTTTCATAGAAAAACAACTAAACAAGTACAGTTTAGTTTAACACAGGAGGAGCATATATGAGAGGTTCATGGACTGAAAGTAAAATGAGCATCCACCATGAACTAAAGAATGGGATAAGGACCTGTGCAATTCATAGTATACTAGGAACAGACATTTGGTTATTAGATGCTTGTTGTGTCATAAAGATGAGCTATAAAAAGTTATTTCTAATAAAATCTCTAAATTATAAGAAGACCTTCACACTTCACATCTCCCATAAGTGCTAAGTAGTTGAGGAAGAGGTACAGTTTTTCCTTTTGTTTTGAATACATTCCGTTCAGAATATTCTATATATCTAATGGTACATATGGGGGGAGATTTTTCTGAATACCTTCAGCTCACTTCCTAATTATTATATTCTAGAGGTTGGGTTGCTAGATCACTCCATCTCTTTGAACCATTTTCTTATTCCTGAATAACACTAATTTAGTTAAAAAGTTATATTTCTTGTGCCCTTATGGGTGATAAGGTAATGGGAGAACCTTGGGGTAGACAACAATATAATGTGTGTCTGTGTGTGTGTGTGGGGGAGGGGTGTGCAATCAATAAAAAAATAAAAGATAAAAGTAAAAAGAGTTATATCTCTTCAGGAAATGATGAACTCTTATAATTAGGCCTATGGAAAAAGTGCTCAAGTATTTAATAAGAGACTTTTTATATAAACACTTCTTTGAAATATAAACAATAGTTATTGATTGGAGTAGAGCATAAATTCAGTTTCTGGATTTTGAGGATAACCAGAAAAGAAGGTTTCTAAACATTAGGCTCAGAGCACATTCAGGTGGAGTAAAGACAGTCTGTGACAATTTGACTGATTTTCCTGAATTAGAGCTTGACTTGTTCTGATGGTCTTTTGGAATGGTCAATACAATGATAGGTATAAAGACTATCTGTATGTGAGTGTTATAATAATTCTCTGAAGTTTATCTCAAGCTTACCAACTTTAGTTTACATGGTTTTAGAAAAAGAATAATCCCTACAATAACCTCAAAAACTCCAAATCAAAAAGATGAAGACAGATGGAAAATTTAGTTTAAAGCATTATAGCCAAATACAAGAGGAAACTGAAACTAGAATTTAAGATCTAGTAAAGTTAACTAGAAAATAAAACCTCAAATGCAATTATGAAGACTAGAATCTGTTATTCACAAAATTGTATTAATATAATTTTTTCTCTATAATGAACTCCATTTTTAGCAAAGATAACTGCAGTAAAACTAATTTGTTTTCAAAATAAGTCTGAAAGTGGGTGACCACGAAGGGCTTTTTACCTTTACTTTAACACATACAGGCCTGCTTCTCTCTCTGAAGCAGGCTACAAGCAGTTCCTTTGCAATTACCTTTAACCTTAACTGGATACTCTTATTTGCCTGCTACTCTCTACAAAGCAGGCTACACACTCTTCATTAGCATTTTCACTGATCACCTTTACCATTGATATGCAAAAGCCAGCCAACTGCTCTCTGCTTTCAGCTCCAAAAACTGCAGAAAAGAAAAACTTTAAAA
>PVHY01027159.1:0-16527 GCA_004024945.1 Uropsilus gracilis
TTTTTTTTTTGAGACTAGGTCTGCTATTTTTGCCTGTGGAACTGTAGACTCACATTGCCCGGGGTACCACAGACTCAAGCAATCCCCAGCTTCAGCTTCCCAGGTAGCTGGGATTACAGGTGCACGCCACCACACCCAGCTGTATTTTTTTGGAACTAGGTCTCACAAAATGCCCCCAGTGGGACTCAAACTGCAGTCCCTGTCCCCAGCCACAGCTTCCTAGGCTGCTGCTTACAGGTATGCACCACCCTGCCTGGATTAGCTTGTTTTTCTAAAACAAATCTGATCTGACTTTGGTCAGAGTCTCAGTTCCTCAGTGCCTCCACTTGCTCTCTTTTCATTCAAAGGGGAGTCCCCAACAAAAGGAGGTATAGGCAGACCAAAGTGGAAAAGAAACCCATATTACCATAACTCAAATCCTTATTTAAAATAACCTCAAGCTTAGCTTTTCTGTATATCAAGAGTATCATTTATTTGTAGAGATGGAATTAATCTTCTTGATGGAATTAATCTTCTTGATGGAATTAATGGAATTAATCTTCTAGTTATATAACTAAAATGGAATTAATGGAATTAATCTTCTTGATGGAATTAATCTTGATGGAATTAATCTTCTAGTTATATAACTAAAATTAAGGTTTCTAAAATTTGCACACTTAACTTGATAACATGTAAGTATCTAACGAAGATGTACCTAGCATGGTACAATGAGCAATGCATAGATGGACATCTGGTCCAAAGATGCACTGTCCATGCCTCTCTCTGCCTCTATCAATTATTACAGATACGTGGCATGAAAATGAAGACTTGGGAACAGGATAATTCTACTCAGTGCTGGAACAGTTCCTGGTACATAATATGTACTCAGGAATGATTTTCTTTTTAAGAAGAGAGGAGAAAAATGAGTACCTTGTTGATATTTTTACCAAATATTGCAAATTACATGTAATGCATTATATGTGTGATAACTAACATAGATATTCTTACTACTCATATATTCATAAATCCTAACTGTACAAGGTGCTAAACTAAGTGTTATTTCATGGGCAGAGTATTCCTTAGTACTGTTCAGGTAGGTCAATGCAACCCTAAAAAATAAAAGACATGGATATGAATTTCAGAGTCATTTTACAGGAAATCAAAACAAAACAACAATGAAACAGAAGTCACAACAGAGTACCATACAATGAGTCAGTCATATTCAGGATCATTTCCTGGTCTTGGTGAAGGAGTAGGCACCACTGGGTCACCTTGGAGGCTATCAATTGAAGCAATCTCAGTCTCTCCCCAAACCTCTTTCTACAAGTCATTTTCTAAGCACTAACAAGGGGTGCAAAGTGGGGAAGAGAAGAAAAAACGCAAAGGACTAGACTGATAATAACACAATTTACTACTTACTGTAACAGTAAATACTCATTTACTGCTCATTGATTTATGCCAGGTACTTTTTGGGTGTTTCACATATACTATGTCATTTAATTTTCACAATAACCCTAATTATTCCCATTTTACAGCTGAAAAAGCAGAGGCACATTAAGAGCAGAGTCATCATTCAAATCTGAGTGGTTTCACGCAGAGCTTATCCATTTGTCTGCTTCTTAAAAGCATAGCTCGAAGGAGATGAAAGCCTAGGTGACTTTTGGATTCCCTTTCATACACTCATATGGCTTTCATACCATGTTGTAAACAGAGATTCTCCATTTAGTTACCCAGCTCCTAGCAGGGTGCCTATCACAGTGTACAGCCACAGCAAATACTTGCCAGATGAAAGGATGTTTCATGTCAATTTGTAGTGCAACTCTTTGGAACATATTGAGTCATAAAACCACAAAATTCCAATTTGGTTGGCCTTGTAATAGCCTAATTTATCTCAATGCAGTCTAGAAAAGAGCTTGTTCCATTTACAAAGTGCATTCCACAGCACTTTATTGCGATGGTAATTTGAAGATAACCTATCTTTCTCCAAACAGAAAATGGTGCAGATTAGAACAAATTTCTTACCTGCTCTTAACCTGCAAATCATCAGCAGTGTTTCGGAAGGTCTGAGAGATAAAAAAGAAGAGGCACAGTCAGGAAATGAACTGAGACATTACTTCACAGAAACCGGAAGGAAAAGCACACCGAGTATATGCCACTCACATTCTACATGCGTGGTTGCTCTGTAAGCAAATGTTACAGCTGCTTTAGAAACAAGTTCTGGCTCTGGTGGCAGCAAGAGAGAAGAATGATCATGAGGCAGGGCTGAACTTTCACTTCCAACTTGCCTGCCCAACAGAGAAGTCTTCAAGGAGGCCAGATGATCCACCAGTGAAGGCTCTGCTGCGGGTAAGAGCTCAGACACTGACTGTGGCCTGAGCGAAGGGGGGACTTTCACTCAGACTCTGACTTCCTGATTTGGTGTCAGATATCTGGTGGTGTTTCCCACACTCCACCCTTCATTGGATCCTGGAGGGATTCAACGCCCTAAGGAAGAAAAAGTGAACCCCATTCTCCTTCAGGTTGATTTGGAGACGCTTAAATGCTGTTTAAAACTGACTTGATTCTACTTTTAAAATGATCCTTGGTAGGTGCTTTCTGGTGTAGGAGCAGATGGCTCCGCCCCCTTTCCATCAGTTCTCAGTTCACCTGAAAGATTCTGAATTTTAATTTTCTAAATTACTTCAGCACTTCAGAGAGTAGGTTGGGTAGGTTGGGTACACCTTATGGTGGATTAGAGTCATTTTCCATGGAGTTTTCAGCTTCTTGGGGGGAAGAAATGGCAAATGAGAATTAGATGTTTGCGTGTGGACAGTGAATGGGTCATCAGCATCATCTCCAAGGTAGTGGGGACAAATCACACTGTTCTGCTTATTCACATTGGACTATGTCAGTGGCTCCATCCATAGTTTTCTATATATTTATTACTTGATTAAATTAATTAAATTGCCTTCATAAAGAATTGAGGCAAACTTTTTTATCTTGCTGAAATGATGATATCCCCTCCCCACCTTTCCTTTAGTTTCACTTTCTGAAGTTCCAGTTACCTGTGATGAACCCTGGAAAGCTGTGAGGATAAAGCATGTTGTCTAAAGTAGACTGACTTCTCCGTGCTGGTGATGAGGTGTCAGAGTGGGTGCTGTCCTCTCTTTAACTCCTGGGGTCCAGAAATTTGTTTCACACCCAGAAGTGGGTATAGAATGCTTGTCCATGACAGAACCTTGGGAACAAGTCAAGCAGTTTTCCTCTCTTTCTATTCCCTCCAATGCTGGTTATTTTCAAGGGCATTTCAGTTTTAAGAATGGAGTCAAGTAGACCAAGATAAAGGGAAACTTCACCATTTCTCCTTAATAAGCTAGTTTATCTAGCAGCTAACTAGTGAGTACTAATTGTGTGGTAGCTACTTTAAATTAAAATCCATATGAGATGGAGCACAACTGACATTAGCCTGAAACACAAAAGTTTATATTTGAGGGGAGATATTAATTAAATATAGAGAGATGAGAATAAAGATATATTGTGGGGGACCCTGCTCTCATCTGGGGCCAGGGAGGTTTCTAGAAGGAAGGAGGAGTGAGAACAGCTTTGAAGAGATGCATGAAGAGTTCTCAAGGTAAAGGGTTAACCCCTGGTCCAGGCAGAGCAATAGCTTATACCATCCCTGAGGTATGAGACAACAGACTTGCCCCATAAATTAAGGCCCCTGTGACCAGAGGGCAATGTGGAGTGGCTCAAGCTGAGCCAGTCAGAATGAAAAGAAGGCACTGTTCATTCTAAAATAGTAGAGAAGCTATGGTTTTTGTGGAATCTGCATTTTTAAGGAGTTTCTTTTGAGATGGGATGAAAAATTAATGGGCATAGGCAACCCCTATAGACAGGAGGATCAATTAGAAGACTTTATTATCTGGGCTGGGCACAGTGGCTCATGCCTGTAAGTTTCAGCCTATGAAGCGGCCCGGGCTAGGGATCGTGGTTCGAATCCCGCCTGGGGCCCGTAGTGAGACCTAGTTCCAAAAAAAAAATAGCTGGGCGTGGTGGTGCGCACCTATAATCCCAGCTACATGGGAAGCTGAGGCTAGGGATTGCTTGAGTCTGTGATACCCCAGGCAACGTGAGCCTGTGGTTCCACGTGCAAAAAATAGCGAGACCTAGTCTCAAAAAAACCCCAAAAAACAAAAAGAAGACTTTATTATCTGTGTAAGTACAAAGGAGGCAAGATTGGTGGGAGTAGAGATAGAATTAGATAAATTAAAGTCATCTAGAAAATCAACAGTACAAGAAGGTGAAAAAGGAAAGAGTGAGGGAAAGTGCTGAAGGTGAACCCCATTTTCTTCATTTGGGCATCCAAACAGATGGGGTAGAGGGGAGTGGAGAAGATTAGGAACGTATAAGTAGAGGTGTCAGGAAACCAGTTGCATGACTGGTCAAATGTTGTAACTCCTGGTGCCTCTTCCTCTGTAAGTAAATAGGGGAAATAGCTAACTCAGAGAGCTGTGGCAAAGACTAAACATGGTAACTAATTTAGAGAAGGGGTGTAGTAGAAACAGCCAGTATCATACTTATACACTTTAGGCTTTGTCAGAACCAGACTAACCTCCCAAGGTCCGAGTCTGTAGCTCATCACATAACAATACTTTCTCTAAGCCAGGCAGACCACCATAACTGCCCGAAAGGTAGATAAATGCCCAGAAACTAACTTCCCAATGAACTATAAATAATCCATTTTCCCAAGTGAGTGGAACAAGTCTAAGCCTGTCTTTTGCCTTTTCTCAAAATGTCCACATGGGCTTCTTATGATCCAGCTGCCCATTGGAAGCTTGTTTGATCATTTATGCTTTATGGTTCCCCCCCTTCTCTTTTCCCTTGCCACCAAGGTATCCTAGGATAAGTTCTTAAACTATATGCACTTAATCCTATGTCAGTTTCTACTTCTGTTGACAATAAATATGGGACAACCTAAGTGCAAAACTACTAAGAACTACCAGTTCTTATTTAGTCCTTTGTTCCCCAATGATGAATGCTATCTACCGTATACATCTGTGTTTTGACATCTTTCACATCTATTTAAAGGTCATGGTAAGGCTTTGCCTTATCCCTCACTGAGATCCCACTTAAAGAAAACAGTTTGCTGTTACTTCAGAGCCCCCAAACATGCCCACTCTAAATGGGTTCTGCCATCCACCACAAAAAGACAAAGTAAACTCTTAGGGCAAAAAGAATTTTAATAGAATTAGTGTGCTAAGATAGAGAATTTAAAAAAAGAGGATAATGGTTTTTCAATTAAACAATCTAAGCTACTCCTCATGGGTAAATGCCCACCCAAAAAGGGTCACCCCAAAGTGCAGTTATTGAGGGCTGAAAGGTTGCTACAAGTCTAAGGTACCATCTGGGAGGGAACCGTTGCAGCATGGCAGGAGCCAGACAGTATGAAAAAAAGGAGCAAATTCAAAGTCCAAACCAAGTTAATGGCTACATTTTCAGTCTGCTCACTATCTCTCATATCTTTTCCATGTGTCTCTACAAGTCTCAGTTCCATGTGTCTCCTTTCATGTTTTTTAAGTACATAGTCCAAGTTGAAGCTTGTGTGCCCTCTTTCACATATCTCTCTACAACATGTCTCTCTGCGGACTCTTCCAAGTCTTCTTCTCCATGTCTTTTCTTTGTTCATTAGATGGCAGGGAACATGGGACCTCCCCTTGTTATTGAGATTACTCTTTGAAACAACTCCTCCCTGTAATAAAAATACCCAGGTACTATCACAGTGTGAGTTCCGTTAGATTCAACACATCTCCATGTGAAACTGCACCAAGATAACGTCACCTCCTATTATGGACCACTTCCACTTTTCTTCAGCTTCTCAGTCTCGCTACAACTGAGTTAATAAGAATTTCCAATGTGTGTAACATAATACAATAATTTCACGAATGTAGAATTAAATCACATTGAGTCACTAGGCATTGTCATAAACAGGAAGCTCTTTCCCTTTCACTCTTGATGCTCTGATTTTAGTCTCACCATGAAAAAAAAAAAGAAAGTAGATTGTGGGTTATATGTGTCCAGAAGACAATGGTAGCTAGTTAGAGTATAATAGTCTGGATTTGTTTTCCTGCATTTATTTTTCATGGTTAACTTCCTTTAATTACAATGGCATTGGTTTTTTATTTGCAAAAGTGGTATAAAAAGATTTTTGAAAATATGCAAAAGATTTTTAAAAAGTGCAGTCCTTTTAAAGAAAAAATTACTAATTGTACCAATGACACACTGATAAGGCGAACTCTGAAAGATGGCTGCAATCTGCTAGAGCAAGAGTTCCCAAGGTACTGTGTCACCTTCCATGCAGTGCCTGTGAGTGTGGTGGGGCAGGAATGGCAAGGGAGGGTTCAAGCTGTTCTTGCAACTACATCATTAAACAATGTCACTGTGTCCACAGAGACTCCCAAACATGCAGGCAGTGATGAGGGGTCTTTACCGACTCTTCAGCATTGACACATCCATGAGTGTCCATCATGTGATAGTTTTTCCCTAATGAAGAATCCTGGGATTTCAGAAGTAAGTCAACAATGGTGAAATGAGGTGACAGGTGGTGGTGTCAATGCATCCATATTTCTTTTCACTTTCACTTCAGATCAAAAGCTTTGGTTAAAAAGGTCTATTAACAGGAATAAATGAACAACTACTCTAAGTATCTGTTCTCCACATCCCTCTACTTTTATTTATGGTGGCAAATAAAGGTTAATACCCCAGGTAAAGTTTTCCTTAGAAAAACATTTAAAATATTGTGAGATAGTTCCTGCTATAGGCATATATACATTATAAATATTCATAGAAGTAATAAAACAAATGCATGTTTATCTACTGCCCCCCATGCCAACCATTGCAGCAGGCTGCATGCCCTTAACCAGTTGCAACCATCTCTACCATGTACACCACAAAGAGAATGTCTGTCTTAAATTTTGCATTGATCACATTTTCTTACTTTTCTCTTTGGATTGATCTCATATGTATGTGCATTTGTAATTTGCATATAAATTAATTTATATATAATTTAATGTATGTAAGTTTATTTTTGCCTACTTGGGAACTTTAAGCAAATGCAATCATGCCTGATATATTCTTCCATTCTACTCTTTAGTTCAATATTGTTTGGGGGCATTATCTTTGCCAATGCAAGTAGATGTTAGGTAACTTTCATGTCTGCATAGCATTCTATTTTGTGAATGAATGCAAATCTGTCATTTCCTTCAATGGTAGTGCTATGTAAATTGCCAAATATGAGGATTTGAATTATAATTTCAGGAAGATTCGATGTCCCCCTTGCATATGCATGAAATATTGCAAGCAGAGCATACAATTTTGCCTCATGTTAGAAATAGATTTTAACAACAGAAGACATGAATGAGATAGAGACTGAGAGTTGGGAAGAAAGCACATCAATAGAGAGAAGGGATTTTTTCCCCCCTTCATTGAGGTAGCATTGGTTTTGGTTTACAAAATTACATATGATTTAGGGGAACACATTCATATGTCATCAGATATGTGTCACCACCCTATCCACACCATCCAAAAAGGGACTTTAAACAGAAGGAGAGAAGTGATAAAAAATGACTCCCATGATAAAAATTACTTCTGAATGGACAACAATCTGATTATTGTTATTATTATTATTATTATTAAGGAAGGGCTTTCACTCTTACAGTCCACTTCCCCCACATACAGCGTTGGTGGGAGGATCTGTATGAATATTTGATGAACATATGAGCATGGTGAATGCTGTCACTTTGCCATACCCTGAAGGAACCAAATGTGCAATCACCACTGAGAGATTTCTTTTTCCCATTGATTTATTTGTAGATTCCTCTTGTCCTTTATAGTACGTGGGACTAATTAGCTTCACACAGGATCAGATGGTACAGTGTCCTTGAACCTGCCGCACAGTCTAAACTAATTTCCATGAGTCTGAACTTCCCCACCCACAGTTTTACTCATGAAGAGTGGAAATACTTAGAGGAAGTGATACTAATTGTGGTTCATAATCGTGATGGGAAATATTTTCCCCTAAAATTACAACTGTTTAAGCTAGTACCTCACTAACCATCACAATTTGGCTTTAACAGGGATGATGCTTCCTTACCACCTGTTTCTCTACAAGAAAATGTGCACATCTTTTGTATCACAGGAGAAATGAAACATTGAGGAGGTGATACTTTCTGTCCCTCTGGTTGAGTGGAAACTTCTAGGTCAATAACTAGTAGCAGGGGTTGTATCATTGGTCTAGCTTTGGGGAATGAAAATGATTCTTTAGTAAATGATGTAAATTGATTCATTGGAAAAAATAAATGAGTAAGAGACATTGTGTTAGTCAGGGTTTTTCAGTAAAATAGAGCCAAATGGATGTGTGTGTGTGGTGTATACACGGAGATTTTTTTAAGGAATTTGTTGAAGTATTTATTAAAACAGACAAGTTCAAAATTTGCACAGTAGGCTAGCAGACAGGAGACGCAGAGCAGAGCTGCAGCTGAGCACAAGGGCAAGGTGCTGGTAGAGTCCTTACTTAGGAAAGTCACTTTTTCTTCTTTTAAGGCCATCAATTGATAGGATGAACCCTATTTGGAGAGTTATCGGCTTTACTCAGAACCTACTGCTTTAAAGGTTAATCACATCTGGAAAAAATTTTGACCTAATGTCCAAGTATCATGGCCTAACCAAGTTGACACATATAACTAACAGATAAAGATGTTGTGTGTTGTTTTAAAAAATTCAACAAATTTTAGGGGGCCACTGTAAGCCAGATACTTCACTAGAGGTTGAGGATTCAGAAGTGAAGTCAAGTAGCACGTCCCCACCCTTAAGAGCTGACTTGTCAAAACAAGCTAACAACCAAACTAAACACAACTGGGGAGAGGGAATAAGGGAGAGCAGTCAGGGAAGGGAGGTGGTGGATGAACCCCGGGGAATACAGAGAGGTGAAATATGTATATAAATACATTATTTAATTAAAAAAAAGAGCTGACATGTGGGAGGAATCCAAGTAAATGAAAACACTTGTGACCTTCATGCTTTCAAGGAACACTGCCAATACAAGTTAAAATTTCCCTTAGATGGCACCAGGCTATAGTGAGGCAGCATCTTCATGGACTTCATGATTGACAAAGAACCTTGAATGTAAATTTAATGATAAACATAAACTCATTTCAACAGTTATATATAATATGATATTCATTATATAGCTTTCAACAGCCTTTATAATTCAGTTGTAAATGACAGTGAAGATTAACAAATTGCATACACCTGTATTTGAAATAAAATCAACAGTGTATTTTGTGTATATTTGAGTTTTTAATATCTTTTTTTATGGCAAGAAAAATAAAAGTCCCACTTAAATAAAGTGATATCATTTCAAAGAGGACTAATTTGAGCGGACTTGGAGCTACTTGATGATGTTGGTATATCTGGCCAGTTGCTTTGAGCTAATTACTTCATTGACCTCTTTTTCCAAAGAACATTGAGATTATCTGTGCTGGCTTCCTACTTGTATGAAGGATGAATACAGGCATAGGCATATACACCCATAATATCTAATCTAAGAACACAAGCTGGAAGTGGTAGGCCAATCAGAGATTGAGGTAAGGACAAGAGAGAGCAGAAGAGTATGTGCTGCAGATTGGTACACATTCAGCTCATGGGTCCCTTGTCACTGTGTCACACAGCCCTCTCAGCATGTTATGAAAAATGCCCATGTCCCCACTGTGCACACCTGCTCTGTGACCTGACAGGGTCTGTACATTTGTTTATTGTTTCCTGCCTAGAAAGATAACCAGTGGGTGTAGGTCTTTATTTTGTTCACTGCTGTGTTTCTGGCATTTGGAGGGTGCTCAGTAAGTATCTGTTGGATGAAAGAATAAATAGGTGAATGACTGAGACACTGAATGAAAGTTG
The DNA here is from genome assembly GCA_004024945.1 of Uropsilus gracilis. Taxonomy (NCBI): domain Eukaryota; kingdom Metazoa; phylum Chordata; class Mammalia; order Eulipotyphla; family Talpidae; genus Uropsilus; species Uropsilus gracilis. The sequence continues at coordinate 9,913 of PVHY01027159.1, forward strand.
GCAAAGAGTGTTTGGAGGAAGAGGGCAATTTAAGGAGGAAGCCTGCTGCAGAGAGACTGAGGTCGGATGGTCTTAGAACAGGAGAGATACAGAAAAGCATGAAAGACTATGATGTTTGAGAAGAAAAACAAGACAGCCACACACAAATGCATTTCCAGGAACCAGTGAATGATCCTTTGGTTGGAGTGTAGGTCGGGGGCAGACATGGAATCCATCTTCTTCACCCTGGATGAATGAGCCGCAAGTTTGGCTGTTCTTGAGAAAGACCAGAAACCCACCCTCCTTGACTGTGCATATTGTAGTCAAAGGCAGACCTTTTTCCTCAGGAAAGCAAATTGAATCTGTGCCAGTATGTGAATAATAGCCTGATTGAAAAACTGGGTTTTCCTCAAAATAGCAGAGCAAAGAACATTTTAGGCCTGAGCATTTTTCAGAGAAAATGTTGCCGGCTGCTTGTTTTAGCTATTGGGACAGTGCAATCATGCTTTCATATAGTATTTTTCTCAAAGCAAGTTTATGATTCAGGCATTGGCCTGCTTGCATTCTGCCAGAATGATTTAACAGAGAAATCTATTTCAAAACAAGGTGTTGCATAGAGAAAATATTTTTCATATATCAACTAATATTGCCAACAATAAGTATTCTTGAATGCCCAGTTAAAGAGATGTTTTCTTCTGTGTCATGGTTTCTCGCTGCTAAACAACTTACTTCTTAATAGCATAAATGACATATTTGATCCAATCATTTCTGTGTCTAACCTGGGACAGATTTCCTCTTCTTAAGCATAATTGAAGGTCGGGTATGCATGATATTGAAAATGTGAACAGAATCCAAATGTCCACCAGTAGAGTATTATAATTTGGCTATCCACTCTTTAGAATATTATACTGCTGTGAAAATTGAGTACAGGTGATCTATACAGAAAGACATGAACTATATCCAAAATAACAAATACAACAGAATATATAGCATAAGCCCATTTGTTTTTTAAATATTTTAAAATATGTTTTATTTATTTTATCATTATTATTTTAATTATTACTTTAAATAAATATTATTTTAATTAATTAATTAATTTTTAATTAAGATGAACCACCACCATCTTAATCTTTTGTGCATACCCCTCCCCTTTTTCCCCCCTCCCCATTTCTAGCTCTATACTGAGAGTTTTAAATTTTTCTTGTCTGTTTGTTTGCTTTCCCTATATCCCTCATATAAGCAAGACCATCCAGTATTTTTCTTTTTCTTTCTGGCTTATTTCTGCTAGCATGATTCCTTCTAGCTCCATCTATGATGCCACAAATGACACCTTTGTCTTTTTGATTGATGAATAATATTCCAGTGTGTACAACTTTCTGAACCATTAGCCTATTTGGGGGCATTGGGATTGTTTCCATATCCTGGCTTGTCATGGGCCAGCCATGATGAAATTGAATGGTCCTGAGGGGGAGGGTAAGGATTATAGTTGAGTCAAGAAGACCCCAACAGAAATAGCTCACAGCCTCTCTCTCTCTGGACTGTGACCCTGAATTTATTTTGCACCAGAGTTTTATAGTCACCAACAAACAATCAACAAGAAAGGAGTTTCCCCTGAAACTGCTCAAATCTTGGCCAAACCTGCTCCACCTGAAGGTGGTATTATTTTCTAATTGAGCAAATCTTCAGCAGCTTTATCAAAACAGGCCAGTAATGAGAGCACACATAGCTCCTGACACTGGCTATTGTCAATAGTGCTGCGATAAACATCCGAGTTCAGGTGTCTTTTTGAATTAGTGTTTTTGTAGCCTTTGGGTAGATACCTAGAAGTGGGATTGCTGGATCAAATGGTAGTTCCATTTTCAGTAGTTTAAGGAACCTCCACACAGCTTTCTATAGTGGCTGGATCAGCTTGCATTCCCATCAGAAGTGTAAAGTCTTTCCAGAACCATGCCAGCACTTGTTACCCATTGTTTTGTTTGTTTATTTGTTTGTTTTTGATATGGGCCATTCTTATTGGTGTAAGATGGCATCTTGTTTCTCTGATTATTAGTGATATTGAGCATTTTTTCATATGCTGATTGGCCATTTATATTTCCTCTTTGGAGAAGTGTTTTTTTAGTTCTCCCCAGCTTTTGACTGGACTTTTTGTCTTGTTTTTGTTAAGTTGTGTGAGTTCTTTTTGGATCTTTGTTATTAGGCCCATATTACTTATGTGTAGGGTGGAGATTTTTTTTTCCTATTCCCTTAGGTTTCTTTTTGTTTTGGTCATTGTCTCTTTTGCTGTACATAAGCTTTTTAATTTGACGTTGTACCAGCTGTTCATATTTTCCAACATTTTCTTAGGATCTGTAGGTGTGTCCTGAAAGAGGTTTCTGAAATGTAAGTCATGGAGTATTTTGTCCAAATTTCCTTCTATGTATTTTATGGTTTCAGGTCTTACATCCAGGTTTTTTATCTAATTTGAGTTGATTTTTATATATGGTGTAAGGGAGTGTTTAGATTCTTTTTTCTACATGTGGTGATCCAATTTTCCCAGCACTGTTTGTTGAAGAGACTATCCTTGTTCCAATGTATGGTTTTAGCCTCTTTGTCAAAAATTAGTTGGCCGTACATGTGTGGCTTTATTTGGGGGCATTCAATTCAGTTCCACTGGTCTGTGCATCTGTTTTTATTCCAGTACCATGTTGTTTTAATTATTTTAGTTTTGTAAAATAATTTGGAGTTTGGGAGTGAAATACTTCCATTCTCTCTCTTTTTTTGGGGGGGAGAGTCAGGAGTGCTTTAACTATTAGGGGTCTTTTGTTACTCCATGTGAATTTTATTAATTTTTGCTCTATCTCTTTAAAGAATGACATTGGAATTTTTACTGGGATTACATTGAATCTGCAGATTGCTTTTGGCAAGATGGCCATTTTGATGATGTTAGTTCATCCAGTCCATGAGCAAGGAATGTCTTCCTATTTCCTTAAGTCTTTTGATTTCTTCTTCTTCTGTCTATTTTTTTGAATATAAGAAAACTACTGAATTTTGTGTGTTGATTTTTTAGTCAGCTATCTTACTGAACTGGTTTGTTGTTTCAAGTAGTTTTTCTGTAGATTTTTTTGGGGTTCACTACATAAAGTATCATGTCATCTGCATATAATTATAGCTTCACTTCTTCTTTCCCTATTTATTTTCCTTTTGTATTCTTTTGTCTGACTGTCCTACCTAGGACTTCCAGTACTATATTAAAAAGTTGTGGTGAGAGAGGGCATTCTTGCCTGGTTCCAGATCTTAATTGAAATGATTTTAGTTTTTCTCCATTGAGAATGAGGTTTGTCATAGTGTCAAAAGGACACCTGCATTCGGATGTTGTCTCAACATGTTGAGGTATGTTCCTTTTGTTCCAAGTTTTTCAAGGGAGCATAAGCCTATTTATAATAAAGTTATGGTTATCTTCTTCATTAACAAAGTGATCATCAAAGCTCAGGGGAGAAAGAGGGCTGGAGTAATTGGTCAAATTCTTAGGACTACTGCCCTGGAGCCCACTGCCTGGACACCAGTCCTACCTTCTCCACACATGAGCTGAGTGATGTTGAGTAAGTTACTCTACCTTTCTGTTTCTCAGGTTCTCATCTACATCAACAGTCCCACCACACTTTAAGTAATTTTGAAGGATTGTGGTTTGAATGTTCGATGAAAGAATATGCACAAAGCACCCAGAGCAGTATGTGACTCATGAAATTCTACTAGGAAGATGAGGAGCAGCTAAAATAAGGTTCCATTTAAAAAAAGAGGCTCCATAAAGAATGTATAAGGTTTGATAAGGAAAAATATTATAGAAGAGAAAAGCATAGAAAAATTAAGCTAACCCCAAGGACTTCTAGGATAAATGAAACCATGCAGTTAAATTCAACTCAGTCTCTAAAGTTACCTCAATGTGACTCATTAATAAACAGGAAAATTTGTATTATTTCTATGCTAATGAGAAATCCTGGAAATATATATATAGCTGGTAAACGGATTACATGTATCTCTAAGGTAAATAAATCTGTATTGTTTACTTTTTAAGTTTACAACTTTTCTCCATCTGTTTAGAATTCTCGTTAGTTTACGACCGACTCGACCTCACTTTAATTGCAAATGGTCACCTGGATCCAAGGGGAGAGGAGAAACAGTTGTCAACTTATCCACAAAACATTCTAAGCAGCCCCTTGGTCAGTGAACATAGTAATCTTGCTGAGCATATTAACACCTTCAGATGGGTAAAATGAGTACAAGTGGGTCCTTGAAGCATGAAAGATTTTCCTTATTCTCCTAACCACACTGAAGTCCTTGTGACAGCCAACATCAGCTCTGTGAACTACTGAGCATTCAGACAGCAAGGCCAGCATTTAATGGCTCTGTGGAGCTAATTCACAATGGGTGCTATGGGGCAGGTGCCAAAATAGCAAGTTGCTAAATTTAAGAAATCATAATAATGAATTATTCCAAAGGGATAACACTCACTCTTTAGGATCACATTGCCAAGAGTTGAGCTGGGAAGTTTGGACTCAGAGGAGGTTTAGAAATCAGACAGAAGCCATTACAAATATTTCCACTGAAAAATGAGTTCCTTGGAAGAGAAGCTGAGAGACTTGCTAATTGCAGCTTACTCTTAAACCTAATGACAGTCTGTAGAATTTGCAAAGAAAGCACAGAAGCCTGAGTGAGGGTAAGAGAGGGAACTCAGGCAGATGGGTCTGTACCCAGCAGGCCTGGTGAGCCCTTTAGAATGGCAATCCACGTTACAGTGAACTGCACTGGGAGCTGAGTCCAACTGGCTTTCTCTGAGATTTGATCAACACTAAAGATTGATAAAACACATTTGTGCTGCTGTGTTTCTCAGAATTTCAACAATATAATAACTTTAGCAGGCACATCATACTACAGTGCCTAAAGTTCAAACATTTCCTTGATGTAGATGATCACAATAAAAAGGAATGTTATTCTTATTCAGCCATCAGCAAGATTTTTGTCTTCCTTAATCCCAGAAGCTAAATCACTGGCTACTTTGGAGGCTTAGATCTAAAGCTTAATTGATGTCCTTTGCCTTTTCAGTCCACTATGGGTGATTTTAACCAGACAAACCCAAGAGAAAAGATTAAGGTTGCTGTAATGAGAAAAGGCTAATGTTTTGATCAGTAAGTTTATTGTCATTTTTTCTATTTATATCTTAGCTAAATTAATCACACCTCCTGAACTTTCTTCTAGAGTCTTATAAACTATCCTTAATACTCAATATGATAAAAAAGTTATCTTATATTTTATCTATCTCTTCAATATTGATGCTAGTTAACATCATTAGAGCAAACTAATAGTAGCAAAGATTTAGATAATAATTTACAAAATTACACAAAACCCAGCATGGTAGCTCACATTTTATTTTATGTTCACAATGTTTGAAGAGGTCTTGGGAGTGCTTATTATAGCATCTGCTCTGCAGACAACAAAGCTGAGGAGATTGAGGTAAAATAGATGAGGCAACTTATGTAAAGTTGGGCAACCTATCAAATGACACATTGGAAACCAGATCTCCGGAATAAGTCATTCAAATGCTAGGCAACTCCCTGCTGTGGAGGTCTAGTGAGCAGAGATGTCTGTGGTATGAAGACATAGATTTTTCTCAGATGAAATTTTATTTCAAGATAGAAGATTTTGTTTTTATTTCCACCCCTCCCATATGTTTACTGAAGTGCTGTGCACCAAAGGACAGGATCTCCCATGGAAGACTCTACTGCAGGTTTTGAGTGACCCTTGGGAACCACAATTTTATTTCCTAAATCCCATTTCTCTTTTTTAGCAGTTGTTATGACCAAGACCTCTTTTCATGTACCTAATATCCCTGGGCTCCTTCCAATTTTACTTTATCAAAATGTGCTTGTTGGGAAGAATTTAGGTTTCATTGATTTTAATTTGTGCAATGCCAAGTCACTGCACACCAACTATTTATATATATATATATTTTTTTTTTTAAGAGGGAAAGAAGTAAAATTATCTTTGTTTGCAGATGACATATAGAGCGTATTCTAAAAATTTTACAGGAAATCTAATCAAAATAACAAGCCACTTTAGCAGAGTAGCTGGTTACAAAATCAATACAAAAATCAGAAGCCTTCCTGTATGAAAAAAAATCAGTCTGAAAAGGGTGAACTATGACAGGCATTTCATTTCAAGAAAAAAAGTCATCAGTCTGAAAAAGAAGAAATTAAGTAGACCGTATCATTTACCATTGTGTCATGAGAATTAAATATCTTGGGAAAAATCTAACAAAGGTTGTGAAAGACCTATATAAAAGAAATTATAAAACATTGGTTTTTTGTTTGTTTGTTTGTTTGTTTGTTTGTTTGTTTGTTTTTGAGACTAGGTCTTGCTATTTTTTTTTTGTTTTCATTTTTTATTTGTTTGTTTGATTTTCTCTATATCCCTCATATAAGTGAGACCATCCTGTACTTCTCTTTTTCTTTTTGGCTTATTTCTGCCAATATGAGTCTTTCTAGTTCCATCCAGGTTGCTGCGAATGACATGTGTTTGTCCTCCTTGATGGATGCGTAGTATTCCATCGTGTATATGTACCACATTTTTTTAGCCAATCATCCGTTTGGGGGCATTTGGTTT
>PVHY01027160.1:0-16519 GCA_004024945.1 Uropsilus gracilis
CTCTCCTTTCCTCCTCTCCCCTCCCTTCCCCTCCATATCTGTATTTCATGATCCTGGACTTCCTTCTGCTCTAGTGTTTTCATCCCTTGAAATGAAATGAAGAAAAACCTTAACTTTCATTTGCACACATAGCAGTTAGTAGTCAAGAAGACCAAATTTAAAACAGAACCTTTGCAAAGTAGAGGTACAGGGCCCCAGGCTTCACTCAGTCATCTTGGCCTCATTCTTGCTGGGAATTCTGTTTGTTCTAGAATGGGACAGCAGAGAGGGGAGGAGGGGCATGGAGGGCAAAGTGATCGATCATATTTGCTTATGTGTTTGTTTGTTTCCAAACCATTTTGTGGGGAATGCCACAGCAGAACCCTTTCTAATTGCTTTTATTTTCTTTTTTGCAATAGTGTGGGTGGCTTTTGAAATTCTGTGTAGTTTATGGAGGCGAGGGTTCTGTGTCTGCAACACCAGATGATGGAGTTGAATGGCTGTTGGCTGCTTATTTTTGAGTCTGTCGTTACCAGCACCATATTCTTGAGTTCAGTGGCACAACAGTGCTTTATCCCCCACCTCCCCCATATCTAAATATAGCCAACTAGTCAATCAGACTTGGCAGTCGGCAGGGCTGTGGCTGTCAGATTGAGTTTGCCTTGGATCCTCCGAGCTATTGGCTTGTTTTCCGGGCTGAAGTGTGTATTCAAATAGTGATATCAACATTAGACTTGCAAACGCACTCAGGTAGGGGCCTGGGAAGGGTGGGAAGGAGGCAGCCTTTTGGTCTAAATAAGGCATTTCCTTCTCCACTGTCGGTTGTAGAGTGGAGACAAAGCGAGGCTGAGGGGGTGGCTTCACGCTTTGGGAGCAAAATGTGTGGGTATGTTTTCCTGAATTGTGATTTTTCAGAGTTGTATGATGAGAGAAAAGGAGGAACTGGTGGCTGGTGGAAAATACTCTGTGTGTAGTAGATGGTGGTGAGGTTGTTGGAAGAAGAAGATGGGACACTGTGGACCAACTTTGGGGTTTTTTTATAGGGGTTTTTCAAGAGACAGGGCACTGTGAGGGCCTTATCTTGGCGGAGGGTTCAGGGAGCATGTTAGTTCCCAAGCTGGCCTGCCCCACCTGGGTGAACTGTCCATTCTTTCCTCAGCACTGCTTCCCGTTCTCGAGCTGTAACCTAGGAACCATGGGACCCAGCCCCTGGGGCCCTCCTTGGAGACTTGTTAAGAGGGATTGGTGGAAAGCAAATCAGAAGATTTTAAATCCCTCCCTAAAAGGTATTCTGAGTTCCCCAGGGAGCAGCCTTTTATAAATAAATGTCAAGTGGGATCCTCTCCCAGGTTGCTTGTCTGCAGAGGCTTGTTCTGGGACAGCAACGGGTCTCTGTAGCGTAGGCCTCTGCACAGAGGCACCCCAACCCTGCCAGGGACACCTCCCCGCCCTCCTGTCTGGAGCCAGGTAGGACCTGGAGTGTGCAGCACATTCCCAAAGAGAGGCAACCCCAGTTGTTTGGTAGGTGCTGGGGCCTTAGGGAGGTCTAGGGAGGAGATTAAAGACAGTTCCACCAGTTTGGGCAGCGGAAACACAGAAGAACAGAAGATAACAAACGGCCTGCAAGTGGCTCCCAGAGTACACAAAATACAGACATGGTAGCTCCCATAGTACAGAAAATACAGACGTGCAAATGAAGGAACTGGAACAGGGGTTCTCAAATGGGGGTTCAGGGACACCGTGACATCCCTGAGGCCCTTTAAAGGAGTCTGTGAGGTCAAAACTTTTTTTCACAACAACCTGTGAAAAAAATCACAAGACTTCCTTGACCTTTTCCACACGCTTCCTTTCATGCGTGTTCCCTGGGCAACATGGTCTGTGTCGATGCCTGGCGGGATGTGTGTCTATCTGGGTAAAACGTCTGTTTTAATTTCTAAAATAGTAAAATTGATAACCTTAACACATATAACTAAAAGCTCTTGGGTGGTTCTTGGTTTTTAAGAGGGTAAAGTTGTGATACCAAAAAGTTTTGAGAGTCACAGAATGAGAATACAGGCTGGTGGGCACAAGTTGAAGTTACCTATTAGGTGCTGAGGCAGCACAGCTCCAGGAGCAGATTTCACACTCTGGTAGGTGAGTCTGGAAGGGGACTGTCCAGGAAGGATTTCAGGAGTTGTTTTCTTATCTGGAGTTTTGAAGGGCGAATAGGAGTTTACCAGAAAGACAGGGAAGGGAAAAGCCGCCTAGAAAGAAGCCTAATGGCATGTCTGAAGAAATGATGTGTGTTTTACATCCTTTCTTCACTCACTTCTTCACTCATTGGTGGGGCCAAGATAGTTTACTACTGAACTCACCATGGGATTTTCTGTGACCATGATTTCCAAGGTAGACTTCATCTCACAGTCACTTAATAAGCTTTATAAAAATATTGATGAAGCTACTTCTCAAGCTAGCTTTTGATCTATTGATTGATTGCATTGTGCTTCTGATGGTAGAAATGGCTGGATGCCTGTTGTATGATTCTTAGTTTTTGTTTTTTGAGACTAGGTCTCACTATTTTGCCTGTGGAAATGGCTCATGTTGCCCGGGGTACCACGGACTCAAGCAGTCCCCAACCTCAGCTTCCCAGGTAGCTTGGATTACAGATGTGTTCCACCACGCCCACCTATTTTTTGGGATTAGGTCTCACTGTGTTGCCCCGAGCGGAACTCGAACTGCGATCCCCAGACCCGCGACTCCATAAGCTATCGCTTACAAGCACACGTCACCTTGCCCGGCAGAGTCTTAGTTATTTTGTGGAGAGTGACATCACAGTTGTCCTTGTGGCAGCCCCACTGTTGCCTGTCACAGAATGGCAACAGGCACGTGTATTCCTTCCTCCCCTCCATCATCCTACAGGGGAAACAGATGAGACTAAAGTGCAACCACACTCAGTAGTAGTTCAGGACCCACACCTTCTGAGACCCTTGGCCACTTGTGCTGAACAGTGTGACCTTGAGAAGGGTTTTGACTTCTCTGAGCCTATCTTTTCCCTGAGGAATAAAGCATGTTAGATAGACCTTATTTAATAGAAATGCCTAAATTCTCTGGCTGATGAATAATTTATTCTGGTTTTGTTCTGAGAAAGAATTAGATATTGAAATGCTCAGGTTAACAATTTAGACAGCTTGTCAACCACCAAGGAAGGGAAAAGAGGGGCCCAGGTCCTGAAAGCTTGCTGGGTCAGGGGCTGATGTGAGGGTTTTCTGAGAGTCAGCTCATGAAATGGTGGCGCCACTCCTGTGAGTAGGTGGATGCTGTGCTCCCATTTTATAGATGAAGATACAGAGGCACAGATGCTTACCCTCATTTGCCAGAGGCCACACAGAACCCAGACCTTCAGGCTTCATGCTTTCTGTTGTTAATGCCATGCTCTCTGCTTCTGGGGAGGGAGAGGAATCACGGTCTGCGCTTGTTAAGGGGGAAAAAGAGCCAGCATGGCCACCCGTCTGTTTTAATGAGAAGAGAGAATAAAGGGCACAGGAATAAAGTATCATTAACCAGACTGGTAAATCAATAAACTAATTAAAAATCAGACATCTTAAAACACTGTTGCTGGGTAAATTGTAAACTAACACTGAAACATTGAAACTTGCCTAACCTGTGGACTTGAATTATTAACTGAGCAAGTTAATTTCAAGTCAATGGTTTAGGGAGCTGTGAAAGCTGAAGCTGCCATCAGCAGGAGGGGAATTTGGGTGCCCTGTCCTGCTCCGGCCTGCCCTGGTGCCCAAGTCTTGTTATTGTTGCTGCTGTTTTCATTTTGAGTCGAAATATCTTAAATATTTAGGAAGGCTTCCTAAATTCAGGCAAACTGTGGGAAAGGACTGGATGAATCAGGAAGGAGTTTGATTGCATATATCTTTCCAATTGGAAGAATGCCCGCCTGTGTGTGTGTGTGTGTGCGTGTGCGTGCGTGCATGCATGCATGCGTGCGTGCGTGTGTGTGTGTGTGTGTTTTGCCCAAGAAAAGAATTTTTTTTTTTGAGGTTAGGTCTCGCTATTTTTGCCTGTGGAACCGCAGGCTCACATTGCCTGTGGGACCACAGACTCAAGCAATCCCCAGCCTTAGCTTTCCAGGTAGCTGGGATTATAGGTGTGCGCCATCATGCCCAGCTATTTTTTGGAACTAGGTCTTGCTACGTTGCCCCCGGTGGGACTCGAACTGTGATCCCCAGTCCCAGCTCCGCTTCCATAGGCTGGTGCTTACAAGCAGGCGCCACTGTGCCCAGCTAAGAAAGGTTATTTTAAAAAGATTTTTGACTTCTAGTGTTTGATCCTGGTGTTCCATCTGCCACATTTCTGCCCAAAGAGACTGAGGGCCTGGGGTATGAGCGGTCAGGATTTAGAACCAAAATAGTCTGCTTGGCAGTGAGACCTCTGGGATGTTTAGTCATGGCCAGTTGACCTCGAGATGTTTCTTTTAGGTTCTAAGTAGAGAAATTCTGTTTGGAACTGCTCTGATTGGAGATAAAACTCATCAGTGAGCGGTGGCATCGATTTCTCTTCTGTGAGCTGTATGTCTAACTTAGCTGAGGTGATGCCATGGGAGGCACGTGCTGTCATGTACCCTGTACCCAGGGAGATGCTGGGAGCTACAGTCAAATGGAGCTTTGCCCCGAGAGTGAAGAGCTCAACCATCCCTTGGCTCAGAGTTAAGAAACACCAGCATCAAAGTCATGGAAAAGGCAGACTTTTAATGAGAGTAATAGTATTTTCTCTGTTACTTACATAGCACTTACTTTTTCCAGAATCCTTTACAAGCCAGTCTTATTTGAGATTGAGAATCTGTAGTTGCTGTTTTATATATGACACATGTGAGTGGGTGCAGTAACTTCCCTAGTGTTGCTGTTTCCTTGTTAATTTGCTAAATGGGCTTTTAAAAGGGAGATAAATGTAAATTTCAGCCCCAAGAAGTAGTCTCATTTCAAATGTTTGTGACTCAAATTAATTAAAAAAAAAAAAAGAAAAACCCTAAACCAACAACAACAGCATAAAACACTACCCTAGCCACTGGAGCGATGTTTGTTCTATTCAGACAGTTGATGGGGTAGAATTACAAGATTAGTTCATGATAAAAAAGTTGCCTTTAGTTCCAATTTGGATGTTTACAGAAAGGAGAAACTTGGGCAGTTTGTTTATTTAGAACATTTATTACTACCCTGCTTTACTCCAATTACAAAAACTTGGAAAAATTTTGGAAAACCACAAGAATTAAGTAAAAATCTCCCTATTATTTACTATCTACAATATCCATTGTTAACATTTTTTGTGCATTTCCTTCCATTCATTCTTCTTGGTTAAAAAAAAAATGGCAAAATATACATACATACTATTATTTGCTAGGTGAATTTTATAACTATATCATGATTATTTTCCCCATGTAATTTACTGTGTTTTTTTTCTTATGGCATAGTTTTTAATGTCTGTGTAGATTTGTGGTTTGTAAGTTTATTTTACCAAAACCTGGTGTTAAATAATAAACTTGTTAATAATTTGTATAATATGCTGTTATTTATTGATTCATTATAATTTATTATAATATTTATTCACTAAATAATTTATTATAATTCATTATATTTATTTATTGTGATATAATTGTAATATTTATTTGATATATCATATATCATTATACATGTAATATATATTAATACATTATAATATAATATATTAATTTATTATGATATGCTGTTATTTATTAATTTAATAATATATTATAATATTCTATTTTGTTAATAATATATATGTATAGTATGGTGAATGTGTTTGTACATGACCCCCTAACAAATCCTTTGATTGTGTTCTTACAGCTTACACATAAAAGTGGAATTTCTGGGTTAAAGCTTTATGAATATTTTAAAGATTATTGTTTATAACATATATATCTAAAAGTTATATGTACAATTATATGAATAGTCATAAAAATACCCATAATGTAATATATATGACTCCTTAAATTAATTTTTTTATCTTACATTGATTCCATAAAGAGGATGTACTAATTTATACACTCACCAGAAGTTTGAGAGATTATTTAGAACTTTTAACTTTTTTATGAAATATATTTATTTATTTACCAAAAAAGACACTGTGTTTGTGCTGTAGGGTGAGAATTGATTTGTAAAAGATCGGCAATCTTGGCTAAACTTGGACTAAATCATTTGCTGCAAGTCCCCCTTCTATGCAGATTGGTATAGCTTTCTCTTTAGAGGTTATTTGTCTACTTACCTATATTCTACATATTGGCCTACCTACCTGTCTTTCTCACTTGGTTAGCATTTATCCAGGTTTGGTGCTGGAAATAGCTTTCTTTTGAATTAAACTTTCAGTGTAAGCATTCCATGAAGCCACCCTTACAGATGTAGGAAAGGGAGCAACTAAGGAGACTCTTTAGTGCCCCTTTTACCTGCTGGATTGATAAATATGATCAGTTTGGAAAATGCCAAAAAGGTCAAATGATAAGTTATCTCTGAGGTCTCAGTGCATACAGTGATAATCATGGTCAACATACTGACATATTTGATTTTTTGGAGGGTTGGGGAGGGAATGTACACACAGGTAACTAGAACTTTGAAAATAAGCTCTACCTGTGTTCTATTTATTTTATTATACAACAAATCAGCAAGTACTTTATGTTGTTAAAAAAAAATGTTAACAATATCAAAACCAGTACTGCCACTGTCCTATCTAGAAGAAACGATGAAGGAATATTACTTACCACTCCCGTTCTTCAAAGGAAATGTTTAGCTCTATATGAAGCCTGAATTTTTTGATTGGGAGTCCTGGTATCCCAGTGTATGACTTGAAGGCTACAATAATGAGGGCTTGGGGGGCTTGTTTTTTCTTCTACGGAAGCACAGTTGATCTTTTTCATTACAAAAGAAGTTTGAAATTATCTAGGTAAAGGGCATCTGGACATAGAATGTTATCAGGCATGTGAGGGATAGCAGAGATTTCTGTTACCCTGTCATTTATAGAGAAGAAACTGAAAACTAATTAACATTAGGATGCGCCTTTTCCCAGGTCAGCCAGCCAGAAACACAACTGAAATAGGAGGATTCTGGTGTGTGTGTTTCTTCTTGTTTAAAATAGCTGTTGATTTACTTGAAAAACAAACTGGAACAAAGACCAAATTTTGGTCTGGTTTCAGTTGCAGAAGGGAATTTGCTGGAGGGCATTGAGATGCTTAAGGAAATCATTTGGAGGTTCAGGAAAAAAACCCTCTGGGTTGTGCTGTGAGAAGGAACTAAACAGCTCTCAGAGTCACACAGCAGATCTGGGTCTCCAAGTAGCTGCTGCCTCTTCTTTCATCTGGAAGCCACATGGCAAATTGGAAAGCTGACACTATAGTTAGCTGGTTCAGAGCCATGACCACCCCCTGTCAGGATTCATCTCTGCTTGTTGTGATCTTCTCCAGCAAAAGAGATTCTTTTGGAGGAGTCCCATGAGAGACAGAAGATTGCTACAGAATAATGAGACATCTCCCTGGTTGTACTTGCCAGAGCAAACAATTGAAGCACAGAAGTTGCTACTTCCCCTTTTACATATTGCTGCAAGGGAGTCTGAAATAGCATGCCTCACTTTTCCAGTTCTTGCCTAACAGAAAGGCTTGCAGGGCAGAGGGTGGGGTGATTGATGGACCCCAGTTTACCAAGTCTACTCAGCAATTTAGTAGAGAGATCAAATGACAAGGAACAGGCTCATATGCTATATTGTGATCGTGTTAGGTTCATTAGTAGAGAAACAAAAAGCAAAGGACAGAAAGAGGATTATAGAAAATATAAAAATTAAAGAAATTCTGTGCTGAAACTTCTTTTCAGGGGGTGTACTTCTTGTCAGGTCAGTACTACCTTGTATTGTTTTAGGATATGTCATTTGATGTTACAGTTGCATTTTTACAACCCTACAAATAAGCAGTGTGTGGTAATTTAGTTCTTGACCTGATTAGATCCGCAATGAGGATTGAAGGTTTCCCATCCAGCCCTTGAACTTATATCCTGATATTTGTCACTAGAACCTTAACTTCCTAAATAGTCTTTCCTGCCCTTTTTCCAATACTGTTCCTTTATACTGTTGGGAAACCCTCCATTCTCTCAGAAAATTCAAAATTTAGAAAAATGTTTATGATTGATCAAAGATCATCACCTCTGGGCACTTATTCTTTGCCCAGTTGATACTTGGGAAGTGCTTTTGGCAAGACGTCAGAGAGATCACAATTCCTGCATGTTTCCGTGTTAATTTCCTTATCTTTAATATCTCATCTGGGACTAAATGTCACACCTGAAAATTCCCCATCCTGATCGAATATCACTCTTTGCTATTCTTTGATCACCTGAGACTTCCTGGTATACCAGCTGAGTGCTAGTGTTTACCCAGGCCTGCGTTTCAATTTGGCTGGTTAATATGTTGAAGCTTACTCAAGAACATGATTAAATTGAAAATAGGTCTTATGGGAGAAGGAGGGGAGAGATAGAGGGTCAGAACTTCAGAGAGGGCTAATGTGACGTTTAGTGATTAGCAGATGTAAGTCTCTGGCAACATTCACAGGCCCTGCTGATCTGGCATATCAGGGGTTCTACTGCCTGCCCACCTGTTGAACATTCTCCTTGGTGGACTAGAGGAGGAGAGGAAACTTCAGAAAGTACAGACATGATTCTGTCTTCAGACTAGTTAACATTTTTATTCAGTTGGTTAAACTCCTGCTCAAAAACACTTAAATGCTTATCTTAAAAAAAAAATTATTTATATGTAAATTTCACATCATTGTAATCCCAGGGATTCACCACCCCCTCTCCACCCCTTTCCCCCCTGCAAGTTGTGTGCTTCAGTTTGGTGCTTAGCTTGTTTTGACTTTCCTCAAGGCTTTTGTTTATTTTTTCACTATATCCCATATATTAGTGAAACCATTTGGTTTCTGTCTTTTTTCTTTTTAACTTGTTTCTGCTAATATGATTTCTTCTAAGTACATCCATGTTACCATAAAATCATCAAAATTGTCACTTTTAATTGATGAGTAATATTCCATAGTGTATATATACCACATTTTTTTCATCCAGTCATCTGTTTGGGGACATTTAGGTTGCTTAAAAACACTTTCTGATTATGTGAAAACAGTGATGAAACTTAGGATCATGTGCCAGGAGATGCAGCGGATTTCTGAGCTGCCTTGGAGACCTGGGCCCCATCATGGGATGGAGAGTGAGGTTCTTCAGTCAGCCAGGGCTTCTTGGCATAACTGAGGTTTGAAAAGAGACTGAAAGAAGGAATGAACCAGACTGGGGAAGAATTAGGAGGATGCTGTTTCAGTTTTGGTCTTTGTTCCCAGTGCAAGTGCCTTTAACAAGGATTTGGATCTCCCTCCAGCCATCAAAAAAGTATGTAAGGTCTCTTGAATTGCCCTTTCCTTGGGAAACAGTGGAAGCAACTGCTGAATATGAATGCTGTGTTCTAGACAGGCCTCTCATCTAGAATGTCACCTGGGTACCTAGTTGCTTTCAGTTTTTTTATTACATACTTCTGACCTCTTAGGCAGAGGCCTTTCTTGATTTGGGTATTCTAAGGATGGGTGGCCTAGTGTTAAAGGACCTCTTGTGCTTTGTCCATCCGCACAGACTGGGTGGGCTAGAGGAAATGGGGATACCAAGCATCAGGGAAAAGTCATACAGATGTCAGTTCTATCTTTGGACTGGGTTGGTTAGTTTTCAACTCTATGAGGTGTCTGGCTTTGAGCAAGTGATTTAGCACCTGGAAACCTCCATTTTCTCAGCAGTAAATGGGGGTAATGATTAACCTTAGTTCCTAGGGTTGAGAGGATTAAGTGAATTAATGCACATAAAATTCTTAGTGTAGAGCTGGACTCTAAAAGTGGAGCCTGTCTTTGTTGTGCTGCTGCTGGTCCTGTGAATGTGATCTTTGTGCACTGCCTTCCCCCTCCCCCCCGGTCTTTGGGGTAGGCATGGATCCCCAGACTCCATGACTCTTGCTGCCGCATGGGCCCAGTTCTGAATTCCTAATCCCTGGACACGATTCTCACCTCCCTCCGCTTTCTCTTTTTCTTTTCCTCCCTACTTCCCCATCTCTTTTCTTGTTCTGTAACTCTCATTCCTTTCCTTCTCCATTTACCAAACCTGTCTTTCCAATACTTGACCTGTGCTCGATTACAAAAAAAAAAAAAAAGAAAGAAACCCAGTTGTTGCTTTCTTGGTGGAGAAGGTAAGACATACCATGTACTGCTTTTAAGAGGCAAGTGTGACTGAGGGCTGGGGAGTACTCCTTGGAACCATGAGCCTACTCTTATGTTTTGGTTCAGTCCTTTACTCTGCATTTCTGTGCCTCAGTTTCTTGAGCTGTAAAACGGAGGTAGTATTGGTTCTCTCCTTATCAGGTTGTGGTGAGAATTAAATATGTCAGTATATGATTTCAATAGTTCCTGATGTATTGGGCCCCAAAATGTTAGCTAAACATACTGTTGATGGTGAAAAAAAAAATGTGATGGTGTAGTATTGTCACATGTCCCTACTTAAGAACTCCCTAAGGACTGAGTGCAGTGTACTAAACATATCCAGTAAGAATAAAGACAGGGAGGGGCTGGTATGAGTGAGTATGTTTAGGGAGTCCTGTGATAAGCAATCTGGTGGGAATGGGGAGCTGGTGGAGGGCACAAGTGGAAGCACATAGCCAGTGAAGATTGGCTATGCTCACCTTTCCCTTTCTCCGTTCTATGCGGGTGGCCCTGAAAGCTGAAGGATCCCCATCCCCACAGAAAGGCACAGCGAACCCCCTTAACTAGCTCTGACTGCCGAGGAGCAGCAGGTTGAACCAGGCTGTCCTGCCTTTGAACTTGCACTCACCTGCCTGCTTTAATTAGATGATACGTGGTTTCCCTTATCTTCCTGGGAGAAGATTTCTTTTCTCAAGTGATCAGCTATTGATGCCAGTGTGGGATTAGAGTTCCTGCTCCCATTTCCCCTGCAGGCCTTGTTACAGGATGTCTGAGATAGAAAAAACACATTTGTGCAAGTGATGGGTAGTCTCTTGGCAAGTCCTCTCTGTGCCTCCAATGCCTTTTCAGGTGTACAGAGCACTTTCACATGCAATCTGATTGGATGTCTCAACAATGCTATGAAATACTGGGTACACTATTATCCCATTTTGTAGATAGGGAAACCAAGGTGCAAAGAGATGGAGTGTCTGGCTCAGGGTCAGGCATTGAAGCTAGAGCTAAATCCAGGTCTAGATCTAGTTTGTACTGCCTCCAGCAGGTCCTTCCAGTATCTGCTTAGACTTGGTTTCCAATAAGGTTTGCTATTTGTTCAGTTCTACTCAACAAATATGTCCTGAAACCATAGAGAACTTCTGCAGCACACACCAGCACTACTACACAGTATCACTTTTTCCACCTACCGCATTTAGATCCTTGTTGAAAGGTGAAGTCACATGGGAATGTGACCTCTCTGTGACTCTTGCTCTGGAGTTGAGGAACTTCCATTAGGTGAGTCCATTGGTAGTCTAGTTTTTAATTTGTGATGATTAATTCTCTTAAAGTTTCAGAGAGCAGAAACAAGCATTCTGAGACGTATTCATGTCTTCTCACCCCCTGAAGGAGTGGTCTGTGCAGGAGCAGAAACGATGTCCTGATCTTTCAGAGAATGCAACTTCTCCATTTCCATAAACAGATTTCTGCCTCTTGCCCTTATCACACATTTGCTGTGAAAACCTACAAGTAAATGTGATCCCACACACCCCTTCACCCCCAGAACACACATGATCTTTCAGGCGCCATCTTGACCAGTCGTGCCTTTCTTAAGGTGATTGAGATAGCGTCAGAAAAGGATGGAATGACTCAACCCTGACCTCGGGTATTAGTCTGATAATGGTTAACTCTGACTGGAATTAGTGTGCCCATGGTATTTACTGAACTGCTCCTGCCCTAGTTACTTCACCTTCTCGGGTTGCATCACTCTGGCTGACTCCTGAGTTGGAATCTGGGAATCTGGGGCCATGGCTGGGTGAACAGGGTTCCCCCGCCATTTAGTCCAGCAAATATTTGTAGAGACCTTCCTGTGCTGAGAACTTTAGCCCCATTTTGATGGTGACTTGCCCCGTGAAAATAGTTTTCTTAACTACAAGACCACAAGTGTACTATTTGAGTTCTGCCAGTGGCAGAAGTAGGAAAGAACTTATTTCTTATCTTGGTCTCAGTCACTCAAAAGCAAACAAGCAAACAAAAACAGAAACAAAACTAAAGCTAATTTGTACAGCTGGACAGGGCAGGGGAGAGCTAGAACTTAATAAATGCCTCTCCTGTCAATCCCCACCTCACAGGCTGAGGCTTTTGGGGAATAGCTTAGCTCTTCATTTCTTAGCACACCATGTGGCGGGGCAGCAGCCAACCCAAGGTCAAAGTTTGATTGTGGGTCAATTGGAAAGAAGGTTCCAGAGTAAACCAGCCTTCTGTAAAGATGGGAAGTGTTACCCCAAACTGCCCCCCACCCCCTAACGGCAGCAGACTTGAGGTGAGTGGCATGGTTAAGTGAGTGGAAGTTGCTTTCCTTTCCCACCTCGTAGGTCCACAGTATTACCTGTGGTGAGTGACTGGGCTCCATTCATGTGTTAAATGTGATGAAGGGCTCCTCCTGCCTTTTCCGTTCCTCCTGCAGGATTCAGGCTTGGTCACTCCATCTTGCTCTCGCCTGTTCTCATATACTCTGAGGCCTTCGCATGTAGTTTTTCCCTTGATCTCGAGGCCTACCACACCCCTTCTGAACAAAACTCTGATCCCCTCACTCATGTTTTTTTTTCCTATGTGATTCTTTGCTCTCAGTTCATCCCATTTCTAGCCCCTAGGTCTCCATATTGTGAAAATAACGGGGGGGTGGGGGGGTGGGAGAGGAGGGAGCCCAGTTTTCTCTTTGCCAAAGTCCACTTTCCCCTAACCCATCTGTCTCAAAATTCCATTTTCTCTCCACCCTGGGCTGGGGGAGATGTCGAGTCTCTGCCTGTTATTTTACGGAAAGGTATCTTTATTCAGTTTGACTGTTGCTATAATGTGGTGAAACATTCAATAAAAGTTGTGATTTATGAGATGTGTGTGACTGTGGTTGTTTTTTCATTTTTCTCTTTTTCCTTTCTTTTTTCTTTTTCTTTTTCTTTCCTTTTTTTTTTTTTTTTTTTTTTTTTTTTTTTTTTTTTTTTTTTTGCTTTGTCATCTATCAGGGAGAGAAAAGCCAGGCCTGATAATTTCTTGGCACATCCTGTGTTCACTTAAGAATGTCAGCTGTCGGCCTGTCAGGAAGTTATTTCTCGGATTGGTTTCTCCCTCCGTTTAGCTCTCCCCTCAGCCCTCTCTTCAGGCAGGCAGAGCCCCTTTCTGTCCTGCAGGCCAGCGATGAAAGGGATGGCTGGATGCTGTGGGAGGTGTGTGTGACCCTGTTGTGGCCCTAGGCCTTCTACGTGCCTCGGTGGCTGCATGTGCAGTGCTCTGTTGGCTCTTGATTGCTTAATAGCAAGAGGCAGACAGGACAGGGTCCTTTCAGGAGGTTTCCAGAATTTTCTTTATTCTTGAATGTAGAATCCCCCGTTTAGTTTTTTTGCCTGGCCACTTTAGAAATCCTGTCCCCCCCCCCTTTTTTTTTTTCTTCCTTGCAAAGTATGTACATGCTAGATAAAAGGTTCTTGAATAGAAGGCCTAGCATTTTGGGTATTGGCTGCTGAGAATAGGCTAATTGGAGACAGAAGCAACTTGTCACAAAGGTGCCTGTGGCAGGAAGGGGGGAGGGGAAATGGAAATGGAGGGGAAATGGAAGGATGATCCCCTCTAAATGCCAAGTTGACTTTTCCCACCTCTCCCCTCCTCCTGCTTTTATTATTAGCTGTTTGCCAAAATTCATCCAAGTCTTTGTGGCGCCCTACAATAGCAGTAGCCCAGTTGTGCCCTGCATCTTAAGCACCTGGTTAAGGCCTCACTCTGTGTCTGGAATCTATCCAGGCTGAGCCCCCAGAGTGTGCATAAATAAGTCTTTAACCCACAGTGGGTGGCCTGGGAGGGACCTAAGAAAGCTGGCTTGCTGAACTTCTCAGCCTGTACCCCTGGCCTTCAAAGCGGCAACTTCTGAGGCAGAGCCAGTCCAGACTTTCATTTTGGTTAGGAGCAGAGCTTGCTGCCCCAGTAGGTAGGAGCTTGAGATGCCCATATTTATCTGGCCTCCTAACAGGGAGAGCAAAGTGGGAGCAGGCTTAGACACCACTGCATGCCCAACAGGCTGGCCAACACAGGACCTAAGCCAAGCAGACTTCACACTTTTCAGTGGTTGAAGCTGGGACCTGAGAGGTTCTGGTCATCCCCAAGTGCTGGGGAAATGTGGATTTTGCCTTGTAGCTGTTTACAGTCTAAGGGGAGTTCTGCTTCTTGGAAGCACCCTGGACCCCTTTCTCTTGAGCTTTCCATTTGTCCCAAGGCAAATGTGTCATCTTGTCACTTCACACTCTCAGTACCACCATGTCATTCCCTGTCATGTGTCAATCCCTGTTTTTGCCACTATCAACCACCCAGGTCTCCCAACTAATTAGCATTGTGGTTTTCTTCTGATGGCCCATCTTGGACTTTCTTCTTATTCACCTTATCCTGCTCCCAATGACCCAGGGGATCTAGAATGATCTTCTTCCTGGAATTCTTCCTGGATCTTCTTCCTGGAAAGGCTTTGCCTTTCTGCTCATGTCATACAGGTTCCCAGCTGCCTCTGCTTTCAGGAATGTGGCTCCCTTCTCCAGTCTTCTGGGATGCCCTTGCTTTCTTCTGTACAGAAAAGTTCACCCATATTCAGAGCATCTTCTCAAAGCCCCCCTGCCATGAAGGGTATCTTGCTTTCTTTATTGTGTAGTAGCAAGAGGCAGACAGGACAGGGTCCTTTCAGGAGGTTGCCAGAATTTTCTTTATTCTTGAATATAGAATAAAGAATACAGAGGCCTCCAAGGAGACCTCTGGTTCCTCTATGACTGGATAACAACTTAATTCTCCTGCCTCTTTCTCATTCCCACTCATGGGTCACTGGACGGCTAGACCCTGAGAGCAGGGACTATTTCTGTCAAGTGGTCCAGTAGGACGCTGTGCCAAAAAGTAGTGTGCACTCCCCCTGTTCGCTGCCTATGGTCACTGAGCATTTGAACTGGGACTTGTGCGACTGAGGCACTGAGTTGTTAGTGCCTTGTCACTTTCACCAGTTTGCATTTCAGTAGTCACATGTGGCTGGTGGTGGTATGCTGGGACGTCCCTCTGAAACCTGCTTATCTTTGTATTTTCAGAGACCCTAGCATTGTGCTCTGCATGCAAGACAAGCCTCCCCTCCACCTCTGAGGGAAACAGGAACCCCTAGTGGTGTAGTTACCTTAGCTGTGTGTCCTTTGCTTATTTTCCATGTGGTTTGATTTTTGAGCTGCATACAGTTGATCATATATTTGAGCACCACCAGTGCTGTGAGGGATACAGAGATGAGTGAATGTGCTTTCTTCCTTCAAGGAACTGAAACCTAATGGATAAATATCTAGTGATAATAGGAAATAGAATGAAATAAAATGTGATTCTGAGGGAAGAACAGTTTACATCCTGTGCAAGTGTGCAAGAGTGGTTTCTGATGTCTGTAAGGAGATGGGGGGTGCTTTCGAATGCTCATTCATTTGTTCAGCCAATATTTATCGAATGTCACTGATGACTGAGGTACCAGGAATATACCTGTGAACATAACAGATAAAATCCCTGGCCGCATGAATCTTATTTTCTTCTGGTGGGAGGGAGACAGACAATAAATAAAATAGAGAATCAGAGAGAGTTTTAGCTGACAAGTTGGGAAAGTGCTGCTGTGAGTGGGATGGGGTTGTAGTTTTAAGTTGCTTGGTGAAGGAAGGCCTGATGGAGAAGGTGACTTGAGCAAAGACTTTTTGACTGAGGCCTAGAGATCTGGAACATCATCACAGTTCCACGGTAGGTGGGAGAATGTTCCTGGGTTAGCTAGCAGCTTGAATGAAGGCCTGTGCACGTGAAGGTATTATAATGGTCAGAGCAGCTGGCTGGAAGGTGCGGGGTAGCGAGATGAACTGGGATGTGATGTTTGGAACCTTGTAACAAAGGTTGAAACCTTGAAAACTGTGCTGGTTTCCCATGTCTCTGCAGATGACCTGTCTCCCTGATTAAACTATCATCCCCATGTTTCCATGATGGTGGTGCTACTTATTACTCATTTCTCTTCCACAAGGTTTCATTCCAGGTAGCTGCTCAGAATTGATGTTGGTTAAGGGACAGTTAAACTAAGTCTGGTCTCCTATGATGAGATTTTTGCAAAAGAAAAGGTCTGCTAGAGCAGGTTTATCATTTGAGTTCATTGTACCACTGGCTCTTATTTCGATTCTAGGTCTCTCTTTGTGCAGACTAAGTATTCCCAGTCTTGTGTTTTAACATATTTCTTTGACCAGGGTCTTCTCTGGGACACAGAGAAGCAGGGAGGGGCGG
>PVHY01027161.1:0-16526 GCA_004024945.1 Uropsilus gracilis
AAAAAAAAAAAAAGGCTAAACATGGACAAACAACAAAAAGAAAGGAGGCAAAGTGACCAGGGGAGATGTGGTGTGGTGGGGTGTTCCCATGGGGATCAGCAATTATACAATCATGTATTGTAAAAAATCCAAAAATAAAATTTAAAAAAATTAAAAAATGATACATATACTGTGGGATGCCATAAATGTGTAAGAGGCATGGGCTGAATGAGGGAATACCCTTGTTCATTTCAAACATCACTCTGGCATACTGGAGATGGTTTCAGCAAGTTTCTTATCTCTAAATGGCAGCCCCCCTCCAACCTCCTATGATTAACCCACCCCGGAGGCATTTCCCTGAAAAACAAAAGTGTTTACCCCCATGGTGATTTTCTGCTAGGTAATGAGTCCCCCTAGTCCCCAAGTGCCACATAGCACAGGATCTTGGTTTTACCTCCCTTATTACTGCATTGTAACCATTCCTTTACCAAGGTATTTAGTCCATTCTTTAAGATCTCTAAAATCTTTAGGTCCTTAAATTCTCTTAATGACAGGTGGTTATAAAAATCTATTTTTTGTCAATTAATTTCCATAGCATAATGCACATCACTTAAAACACTGTCATCTTTTGCAATCATCTCTTGTAATTTTCTAAACCTTTGATATTTTTATAAAATTTTTGATATTAAAAATATATCATTAGTAAAAGGTAAAAAAAAAAATAAAGGGGGCTTGACTCCAATAAACTAGACTCAGTTCACGCTTACTGAGCCCCAGTCTACGACTTTATCTAAGGTTGTCTTAATTTCTTCTGCCTGTTTTTCTTCTTCTTGACCACAGCCTCCAACAGTGTACAACATATAAAATTATGTATACTGTATACCAAATATATAACATATAATATAAAATAAATTATAGAGAAGCATAAAGGAACCAGGATTACCCAATTCTACTGATAATATTTTTACATTATATATATTTGGTATATTATACTATATTTATAGTAGATATACTCTTTATTTTGGTTTCTTGATCATTTATTTTCTTATTAGTTCATTTATACTGTGAGTCTTTTTTAATATCAATAAAAATCTTTAAAATATAACTTTACTGATTTTGAAATAATCCATCTTCTGGCTACTCCATAATACAATTGTAAAATTTGTCATTGCTATATACTGTAATTTTGTACTACTTTTTATAGCTACCATATTATAATGAATATATATATTTTTTCATTACATGTACAGTTTTGTGTACCTTTCTGGATTTTTTTTTTTTGGTGACCCCTAGTGGTAGAATTGATAGATGTTTTTCAGGGCAGTAAGAACTTATTCTTATCACCCATAAGATTCAACAATGTTGAATATTATCATTTGTATAAAGAGTTTAAAAAAATAAAAAGAAAAGAAAAATGAAAATAAGAGAAAGGTTGCATTTTGGTAACCAGCCCTCCCAGAAATTTGGAATCTATCTGGGACAACCTGACAATGAATGGGAAATCAAGGAATTTCAAATCAGGTTTCCATTTGCTAGCTGGCTTTTTTATTTTCCATTTTCTTACAGATTTCCCTCTTGCATCTTTTTCCTCAGGTAATTTTGCCTAGTGTCTAGCAAAATACACTCTACCAGATAGCCCACTTCGCTGTCTCTGTCAGACTGTCCCTGTCACTTTCCTGATTGTCCAAGAGGCAAAGCAGTGGGCCATGCAAGCTGTGCTTTTTCTCTTACTCAAAGCTCTGAGAGCATCCACAGTGAACCACGACTTAATCAGAACAGGGAAAGGTGAGTATTCTTTTCACTTAGTAAATGAAAGCCTTAGTTTTTCCCTCTGGGACACAACTGCAGGGTGAGTCTCCCATAACATCCCAGAATAAAGGCAAAAGAGGTGGAGCACATCTACATTGCAAAGGGAGAGATGTCCCCTTGAACTTCCTTCACAAATGGTTTTCCATTTACAGTTGTTTGCAGCATATTCATTTTATTTCTCAGTTCATCAACTTTGGTTTCCCTGTGTGGCAATAAAAATCTGGGACATGCACACACTGTTCAAAAAAGTGGTCCATCTTCGTTAGTTCTCGAGTCAGGATGGTACCACGGGAAGCTCCTGATCTGTGACTGGTGACCTTTTCTTTACATCCTGGATCTAGTCTGTGGTCATGTGAGTGCTCCCATGGGAATGTCCAGGCTCTGTACGTTACTTCCTAAAATAGCCACTCATTGGCCACCCTTTGACCTAGAGGTGTACATGCCAACTTTTATGGTCTGCTCCAGGAAGATGGACTTGGGAAAGAAGTCTGTTGGACTTGGGAGCGGGGTGGACTGTACCTGGTCTAGGGAAAGAGGTGAAAACAAGCACTTTGGTTCCAGGGCCTCCAGGGGAATGTTGGGGAGTGCCCACGAGGGACTGTCTAAGGGTAGCACTGCCAGCATTTACCTGGCCACCCACCGAGGCCAATCGGACATGTCTGCGTGGCCTCCTGCAAACACTGTACAGCAACAAACATGCTCAGTAACAGTACTACATAGTTGTAGAGCTCTTACTAGGTGTTATTCAAGACTTTCCTTATCATTTTGCATTTGATCTTCACAAAAACTCAGCGAGGTAACTTCACATTTAGTGGGAACTTCGTATCATCTTTACTTGGATTGAGCTTCACTCTGCCTTTTTGACTTCTTTTTTAAAATTTATTATTTTTTTTATATATTTCACATCAATTTAACCTCCATTTAATCTCCAAGGGTCACCCACCACTTCCCCTCCCGGACCACTCCAGCCGGCGCCCACCCTCCCCTTGTGTATTTTCATTTGGCTGTCCATATTTTAGTGAAACCATTTGGTTTCTGTCTTTTTCTTTCTGACTCGTTTCTGCTAGTATGATTTCTTCTAGGTACATCCAAGTTTCAATAAATTCATCAAATTTGTCATTTTTAAAAATATGGAACGCTTCACAAATTTGCATGTCATCCTTGAGCAGGGGCCATGCTAATCTTCTCTGTATCGTTCCAATTTTAGTATATGTGCTGCCGAAGGAAACACCTTTTTGACTTCTTTATCTGCTTATAATTTTCCCAGCTGGTCTGGATAGTTAGAATCAATCTTGCCCTTCAAAGCAAATTCCACATCTTTATTTTTGTCCTTGCATTTTCTGGAGTCTTTCTACCTGTTCCATTTAGCTGGTCAGATGTCTAATAGTTGTTTAAATGACCTGATTTCTACCTGTGGTTTGAGGTGGGTGGTTTGAGGTGGGTGGAAATCCAACACTCACCTAGTCTTCAAAAGATGACTAAAATGCCCGTGAATCAGCTGGAAACCAACTCGTTTGGTTTCTTTAGATGACTTAAAAAATGCAATTTCAGTATTCCTAGCTGTGACCAATATAACTGGTCTTGCTGCACAGGTTTCACTGTACCCACCTACTCACCTCACAGAAGGTCCTTCCACTCTCGAGAATTGGCCGATACCCAGTGCAGCGGCAAAGGTTACCTAATCAAAGAAGAAGCGCAGCTGTCAGTGGGCCCTATTTTTACAGGTCCTTATTGAGTCTTAAAACAGATCCAGGCTTGGATTTTAAACTTGGGAAAGTTTAAAATATCTACCAGACTGTCCAATGTTTCTATTTTCCCTCTTAGAACCTCACTTCAATTCCAATTTTGTTCCATCAAATTTACCATCACTTCAATTCCAATTTTGTTCTCTTCCTAAAGAAGACAATAACCTATCAGATGAGCTTTTTCCATCCATCCATCCATCCATCCATCCATCCATCCATCCATCCATCCATCCATCCATCCATCCATCCATCCATCCATCCATCCAACTTGTCTTTCCAACTAATATCTACTGTCAACTGTATTTCAGGCTTTATATAAGGCACAGAGTCCTAAAACACAGAAAATATAAGCCACTTCAAAGTCACTATATGAGCAAACTATCATGCCTTGGACAATTTGTAAGCACTCCTCAGTGGCTCTTAGATCTTTGTATCAGAATTTCTTGGGGGCACCCATTAAAAATGCAGATCCATGGTCCTTCAATTGTCTGGAGTGAGAGCATTGAGAGATGGTCTCAGGAACCCACATCTAAGAGCAGGATAATTCCATCACACTGCAAAGCTTGAGAGCCTCACGTTTCCAAAATGAAGACATGAGAGTGGGAGTGGAGGAGGACCTGTATGGAACAGAGTTCATCTGGAAAAGCTTCACAAAGACGTGGTTGGTTCTTAAATGGTGAGTCAGCATTGGGTTGGTGAGGAGCAGGAGAGGGCTTCAGGGCTCGAGAGGCAGCACAGACAAAGATACAGCAGTGGGAATGTGCAGAGGAGTTGGGGACTGAGAAGAGGCTGGTCAAGGAGTCATGTGGAGGAGGAGGCAGCGTGAGTCAGTGTGCAGGCTGCTGAGCTTCTCCCAGTGCCTGGTGAGGGAAGGTGGGCCTGGCCATGCTTGAAGGTGGGGAGATATTGAAAGACATCATCCAGTGAAGGTCCTAATGAAGGCAGGATTTTAGATGAATTTCTGTAATATACTGTTACATGATTTTCTGCTATGGAGCAGAGAGAGTAAAGGAAGTCCACCAACTACTGGCAGCTTAGGAGACTGTGCTCCCTGCAGGCCTCAACCTAAGAAGCTGGATATTTAACAGATGATGTGTTTAAGGCTGCTTGACACTGAAATGATGCTCATCGATCCTGTAAAGGGATGTGTTTTCTGAGCTCCACTTTGATAATCAAATCCTATTGCAAATTTTGAAATTCCATTTGCTAGGTGAAGAACTCTACTATGGATTGAATTTTGTCTTCCCCAAAAGATATCTTGGGGTTCTGATCTCTGGAACTGTGAATGTACCCTTATTAGGGGATAGGGCCTCTGAAGATGTAATCAAGTAAAAAGGACGTGACTCTGGGACCTTAGCCTGTGACTGCTGTTCTTCTAAGAAGAGGGCAACTTGGTGCAGTCACACAGGAAGAAGGCCCTGTGATTTATAGTCATTAATCTATAAGCCAAGGATTGCCAGGGCGTATCAACCACCAGAAGTTAGGAAGAGGCAAGAAAAAATCGTCTTCAAGAGCCTTCAGATGGAGCATAACCCAGCTGAAGCCTTGATATGAGACCTCCAGCCTCAAGAACCACAAGAAACCTTCAACAAACTTCTGTTGTTTGAAGTCACGTGGTTTGTGGCCCTTTGTCACAATACCCTCATGAAGGCAGCTAAATAAGTCACTAGGTAGAGAAGTGGGTATCAAGGTGAAGGTGTGTCCAGCTGCTACATGCATAGGCCACCCCTACCAAGCCTCTACCGAATGGATAGAGTTTGGCATTCTTCCCTGCCCCTGGGTGCACTGGAGCTACATTAGAAGCAACTGAGGGGGGTCTGAGTTGGGCTGGGGGGACACCGCAGGTGGGTGGAGCAGCCTGAGGCCTGCCTGGCACTTGGCTTGGTGTTGGTGGGCTTTCTATGCATCACACCTACCGCCCAGGGCTTCCATGAGCTGCTCCTCTGAGGGCTGTGGATGGTTTCTGAGCAGCGTGTACATGGACATCACCATCCCAGGAGTGCAGAACCCGCACTGGGTGCCATGGCTCTTGGCAATCCTCTCCTGGAAGCACAAATCTGTGGTCACCAGTCCTGCCTTCTTTGTGCCACCCCCTCACCAGGGGTCATATCTTGTGTCTCCCTGTTATGAGGCACCTGTTCCCTGGACGGCTCACTGCCCCCCCCTGACCAGGGTTGGCCATCGCACTCTTCCTTAGGTTGCTCTTCGGGGTGGCAACACGGAACTGTATTCTAGCATCGCAGTCACTTCTCAAGGTCAAATGCCCAGACCTTTCTGCTGGGAATTAGCAGGATGCTGCCTCCTTGTCAGTGAGGTCTCCAGAACTCAATCATTCCAAGGGAAGCATGTGTACATTGAACACCTCCACATCTCGACCAGCTTATTTCCTACCACGGGACACCTCTTTTTGATTGACCTAGAGACAAGCTAGGCTGGCCTCATGTTACTTCTTTATTTTCATTTCTTTATTTTTTTGAGACTAGGTCTTGCTATTTTTGCCCGTGGAACCGCAGGCTCTCGTTGCCTGGGGTACCACAGACTCAAGCAATCCCCAGCTTCAGCTTCCCAGGTATCTGGGATTACAGGCACGCGCCACCATGCCCAGCTATTTTTTGGAACTAGGACTCGCTATGGGCCTCCAGCGGGACTCGAACCGCGATCCCTAGCCTGGCCGCTTCATAGGCTGAAGCTTACAGGCATGAGCCACCATGCCCGGCCTCATGTTACTTCTTTAAATTCTTTGTGTTGGCTCAAAAGGGGCTCTGTGTTCAAAGTCTGTGTCTTGGACCCTTGCTATAAGGAGAGCAGCGTGTGGACCAACAGTGCTGGTCCCAGCCGGACACTTGTAGGATGGACAGCACTGTGACTGCTGCCCCAACCCTCCTTTTCACAAGCTCCCAGTGCTGATTCTTAGGCAGATCAAAGTTCCGATGGCCGGGGATTACAATGATGTGAAATTAAAAAAAAAAAGTTGCCCTGCTCTAGGTTTCAGAATGTAATGTGATCCTACAATTCAGGTTTATGGACCCCGCTGTGAACATCCTCTCTGACCTCCCCTGAGACTCTAGTCATTTCTGCTCTGTCCTTTGCCTGTGTGGGCTTTCCTGGAATTGATTCTCAAGAGGCTGCACCCTGAGATGGTTGGGCTCCTTCTGCTGGAAGGACTCACAGTGTGGGAGGCTTTGGAATTAATTTCCTTAAGCCTCCACGACAGTGACAGAGGGGTTGATGGTCTCTGCATTTCTGTATGATGTCACAGCTCTCTTAGTATATGTGCTGCTGAAGCAAAAACGAATAATAGCTCTCTTAAAACCAGCCTCTGTGTTCCAGTAAAGGTTTGGAGAAGCGATTGTCCTCATGCACCGGGAGAGTCACCCTCTATTCTGATATTATTCCCAACTCTCCATGCTCCAGGGAATAATCCCAAATTTTGTCCTCTTAACCTTAGAGACTTTTTCCCTACACACAAGTCTGTACAATATTTATTCCTGACTACAGTCCAATAGGCACCCATCAAAAATTTGATTACTCTGCTTTTCGTTCAAGAAGAACAAGTAAGAAAAAGATATCACTTAAAAATATGTGGCTGGTTCTCCAGCTTTCTTTTCAATGACTTCACAGGTTATCATCTTGAATAATACATTGCAAAGCTTCTACCTGCCTGACCACAGCTGCCTGGCAGAGTTAACACAGCATTGATTGTAAAGATAAAGTTAAGGAGTGAAAAATTGAGGATTATTTTTATTTAGATGACTAAAAATTTACCTGCACAGGGTGAAGTCTGGTTTTGATGCTTCCAACACCTTCCACAGTAGTGACAGCAGCTCCATAAAGAGAGCAGATGGGCACCAGGCACGCAGTGACAGAGAAGTGTCTGTGTGAGACACAAGGATGATCAGTGGGAATACATAGTCTGTCTTGTGGGGTACCTGGGAACCAAGAAAGGCAGCAGAAACACCCTCAAAGCCTGTCATTCAGCCTAGGATTTGGGGAAAAGGAGTGACAGAATTGATGAATTTAGAGTTTCCGTTGCTGACTCTGTGCTGTCTTTCAGGAATGGTGATTTGAGGGTAAATCTGGATATTCTGAACTAGAGAAAACTCTCCAAATTCAGAATGGACGCACCCGGGACCAGTAGAATGTAGTCTTGTCACCAAGAGTGTAGTTGGAGCTCAATCAGTATTCTTTGGGTTAACAGCCTCCAAAGAGGTAAAGGGCATGTTGTATCTTTTACCCAGGTCTACGTAATTAGGGATTTTTTAAAGTTAACTTTAAACTCACTGCATACAGTCATATGCATGTTGGGGAGCCTGTATTCTGAGGCTACTCTCTCAGGGATTTTGGAAGAAACTCGAATCCTGGAATCTGGCCCTTATTTAAAAGGTATGTGGCCCATCTCCCTGCTCTGATAATAGAAAGAACACTAGCTTCAGAGCCAGGAGACATGGGCTCAAGTCCTTGTCCTATGACTGACAATGTGAATGGTCTCAAATAAGTCATCTCATCTCTTTGAGGTTCAGTTTCCTCACCTTTGAAATGAACATTTTGTCTAAATAGGGATTCCTTAACCTGTCATATAGACACGGGCCTTGAAGGTTCACGATCTCCCTGAACTTCTGGTTAGTTCATGCATTTTTCAAGGGCAGCTGACTCAGCTTTTACCCCATTTTCTTTCTTTTCTTTTCTTTTCTTTTTTTTGAGACCAGGTCTCGCTATTTTGCCCATGGAACTGCAGGCTCATGTTGCCTGGGGTCCCACGGACTGAAGCAATCCCCAGCCTCAGCTTCCCAGGTAGTTGGGATTACAGGCATGTGTCACCATGCCCAGCTATTTTTTTGGGACTAATCTTGCTGTGTTGCCCCGAGTGGGACTCAAACTGCAATCCCTAGCCCCAGCCGCTTCATAGGCTGAAGCTTACAGGCACGTGCCACCGTGCCCGGCTAGCTTTTATCCCCTTTTCTGTGGGACCCCAGCGAAGATCACAAGAACAGGCAGTTCTTTGAAACCCTCTACAGTAGTGAGAGGAGCAAGCAAGTCTGGTGAAGAAACAAGGCCCCCTCTGGCTTCTCGGCAGCTTACCTGATCTTCTTGGACACAGGGTCATACTCAGACACCATCACCGTGCAGGCCCCACAGCCTCCTATCCCGCAGGCATACTTGGTTCCCGGGAGGCGCACTGCAAGTAGGTGGTCAAGGAAAAGATGCCATGGTGGACACCATCTATATTGTAGCTGCCTCCCTAGAATCTCCTTAGAGGGGAAGGTCTTTCCTGGGGAGTGAGGGGCAGATCTGAGAGGTAGTGTGTCTGTCTCCAGGTCTTAGTTCAGGACATCAGACATCGGACATAGGACATAGGATGTACTAACCTGTGTTCTGGCTTTGCAGAGAGCAAAGTGTTATCATAAATATGTATCTTGTGAGATAATGGATATAAAAACTCCTTGAAATTTCTGATTTTGTTATAGGGTAGTCTTCTAGGTCTTCTTTTGGGTCACTATCATGCAACTAGAACCCAAGAACTTACTTGGGCAGTACGGTATATTACTGGTTTTGTCCAGTAATTGTATTGCATTTGAAAGCAAGTGAGTGAGCCTTGGGAGAAAGCTCACGTCCTTTTTCAGATCCTCCCTGGAATTTTCAGATCCTCCCTAATGTGTCTGTTTTCTTCTGCTTCATCCAATCCTGATTCTACACTTAATCTCCACCTCTTGTCTTTACTATCTTTTCCCTGGGTTGATCCATTTCCATAGTTTATGGGATTGGATGTAATTAACCAGATGAGGTAAGAGGAATGCAGAATCACTGATTTTTTTGTCTTTAAGTCATAGGGCTTATTTATCTAAATTCATCATAACTTCAGCTACTTGTCAAAGAAGGTATATGATTGAGTGGAACAGGCTGGATGTAAAGAGATAACTCATGTTCCATTTTCAATAGAGGATGAGATAGCCTGACTGAGCCAGACAGGAATGTCTCTTCCCATTTTTCGTTATAAACTGAGAAAAAAAAAAAACTCAATTAAAAAAATTTGAAATTTCTTAATTTTCAAACATTGATAAGTAATTAAAAAACTTTTAACCAAATTTGACCAGGGGTCCATTCTAGTAATTTGTAATTTCTTTCATTTTTCTTTGACTTCTCTGAGAGATCATTTTGATGTACTAATTCAAATATTCAAATATATTTGCCATGATAAAGATCTGCATTTCTGAATATAAAATGGTGGGGGAAATATGTTGTAAGAAAACAGATGTAGGAAAAGGCAATCTTTCCCTATGACACATGCTTTCCCTGAGT
The DNA here is from genome assembly GCA_004024945.1 of Uropsilus gracilis. Taxonomy (NCBI): domain Eukaryota; kingdom Metazoa; phylum Chordata; class Mammalia; order Eulipotyphla; family Talpidae; genus Uropsilus; species Uropsilus gracilis. Next base: position 9,831 of record PVHY01027161.1, read on the forward strand.
CTAGAAGATTTGATTTCTCTCCAGCTCAGGGTACTTGCAATACAAGCCTGTTATATAACCACCCTCTTGGGGATCTGAAAGCCCTAAAGGAATAATTAGTGCTGAAATAAAGAGCTTAGCATCTATTTCACTACTATTAAATTAAGATATAAAGAACTCTGGGGAAACTTCATCCTCTCCAAATAACCCCATTCACTTAACATCTTAAGACATTGCCAAAAGCAAATAGAGAGCAATGGTCAAGGGGCCTGACTGACTAATTCTCATAACCACAGATGCCCTAAGTTTTAAGACAAACATGGACTCAGCCAAGACTTGATCAAAGGGTTCAGTTTGTCCGTAAGAAGGTCAGCAGGGTGACTTCTGGGTCCGCATTCCTCTCTATCACCTGTGCCGGAAACAGGAAAGAGATGGTTATAGGGTTGGAAGCAGTGACTCAGGAGAATGTTGTTGCCTGCTTGATTTGGGGCTTGGGACAGAATTTATGCCCAATGGAATGTGCCCCTGCTTCTGTAGTCTGAGGGCAAACAACTATCCCACATTTTTCTAGAGCAAAGGTTTACCAAGCAAGAGTGGCAACAAAAGCCATCTATGTGGTGATTTGCTGGGTTTGAATAGCCTTAGTCTTGGTGTTTGCTCCATGATTTAGCCATTCTTTTCTTTCTCTCTTAATTAATGCATGTCCCCCCACATCATTATAGTTCCCATAGTTCTCCACCATACCTGCCCACGAACCATCTACATATTCCCTTGTGTTCTCCCCCCTTTAACCCCTCCCCCCGATGTTTTGACCCTCTCCCCACCTCTATATATCTCAGATCTATGATTAGCTTGTTAGTTTTGACTTTTTGTTAACTTTTTTGGCTTCCTCTATATTCTATATTCTCTCTGAGACCATCTAATATTTATCTGTGAGACCATCTGTTATTTATTGATTTAGCTATTTTTTGTGAGTGGATTGGAACCCACTCTTTTGTATTCTTAAAAATACTTCAAATTGGGAAAGGACTTGGGGTGTGTGTACGTGTGTGCATGTGTATGTATGTATGTGTCTCTGTGCGTGTGTCTTTCTGCGTGTGTGTGTGTGTGTGTAATGAAGGACCTTGGAGGGAAGAAAACTGGGTAGGAAGGCTTTCTGTTCTGGCATCTCAGAGACATCTCCAGTGGGAGAATACACTTGATAACATCAGGGGTTTTAGGTGTTGGGAGCAGAGAGGAGAGTGGGGAGGAAGCAACTGTTGTCTGGAGAGGCTTGGAGGGAGCAGGCAGAGCTTTGTTGCCCAGCTCAGGACTTAGTATGGCTTTTGTGAAACAGTAGAATTCGTCCCTCTCTCCCTTTGAAAAGAAGGGAGTCAGCACCCCAAAGTCATGGGAGGGACTTTTTGGTGCTTCTTTGCCATTTGCTCATCTGGGATATTCCCTCTAATCTTGGGGCATCCTGCAAATGTCTCCAGATATACTATGACAGTGGGAGGAAGATATATATATGTGTTAAGTTCTTCCTTTGTCCCTGGTAAAAAAACATGAACTTGAGTAGAACTCAAAAAATAAAAAAGCTATTAAGATGCTTCCAAGTTGAGATATAAAAATTCAGCTGCTGTTTATATCTAGAGTGCACCAATTAATAAGAGAAGACACCCCCCCTCTGTTGCCCTTATGTCTACTCCAGGTCATTTAAAAATATTTATTCATATTATAGCTAGAGGCTTTTTATATTCCCCATTACACAAACTTGCATTTCCTCAAATTCTTGACTTACACCCTATTCTGACTGCAACTACTTCATTCTGGTTCATGACTCAGAAGGGTTGTGGTACAGGAAAGAGAGGAAGAGGAGTCAAAAGCCCAGGCCAGAGGAGAAAAGAAGCAAAGACTCAGGTCACAAACGATAATTTTGGAAGCACGCATGGTGATTGCCAGCTGTGTACTGGTGGCTGCGTACAGGAGAGAGAGCAGAAGGTGAGAACTTGGAGGTTCAATTCTCTCTCCTTTCTTGCACAGGCTCTGGCACTGGGAGTTCAGGTGGACATATCAATCCCTGTTAGCTTTGTCAGGTCTGTGGGCTTGGAGGTCCTAGAGGAAAGGTGTCAAAACACCAGGGAAGAGGTTTGTTTGGAGCCACAGAATGGTTCCCTTGACAGGCAGAGATTTACAAGAGATGTTATTTCTTCTCCTCTTGAGTTTGATGATCAAGATATATTGCTGGATTAAGGGCTCCCCATGTGTCAGGCACCAGGCTACATGCTTTTATAAGCATTGGGGGACTTCCTAATCAGTTGGCCAAAGGCTCTTCCCTCTTTCCATCTTCACATTTGCCATAGCAAGGGGATTCTAGAGATGGGTACTCTGAAGCTCAGGGAGGGGAAATAGCTAGCTTACATGGCAGATCACAGGGTATGTGACTGGAACCAAAGCTATCTGACCCAAGGCACATGTATGATTTGTTCTCCCAAGTCCCCACAATCCTGGAAGGTGAGGTCTGGCTGAGGAGATTGGGGGGAGCAGGTACATTCATATGGGTTCTTGGTTCCCACTGGGGGAGGGGCTCAACCTAAGAGGATCATAGGTGCTCCCCTTTAAGCTAGAGGTTTCCCGCTATCTCTACAAGCTGGGGTAGGACCACCCAACACTTACCTTCCTCCCGTTCACAAAGAAAACCAACTCATCCGATTGTGGAGGGCAAGGCATTGCACCAGAAAGTGTCACCCTTTGACTCTAGGTGACAGTGCTCTTTGGCACCAGCCACAGAAATGAGCAGAAATGATTTTGGTTCTAGGAACTGATATTCCTCTCTGTGTAGAAGCAGGCAGAGTGGAGGTCCTGAGAGCAGGACAGTGGGTGGAGACTCCCTGGCTTCCTGGACTTTTATGTATGGGGAACCTGTCTGCCCCTCCTCCTGCCTCCTGCTGCCTTCAGCCTCCCACCAATCCCCACTCGCTCAGTACAAAGCCCACACTTCTCTCTTTTTCTGAAGTTGGAGGGCTTCCATGTGAAAAGCATAAACAACAATCTAAACTTAAACCCACTCTGCACGTTGCCTCAGTCCCAGGATTATTTTCTGGATGGGATTTCATTCTACTAAAAGACAACTAGAAGTGAGCTTTTGGGAGACCTCCCACTTTATCCAACTTTTTCCTTATTCCAGATGAAGAAATGTCTCCTCACAGGAAACCGTGTAACTAGCCCAGCCTAGGTCCTACTTAAAGTGGAGTGTGGAGAGTCACACCCACCCAGCCCCTTTATACTTTTCCCCTCTCACAGGATTGTTCCACTGAAAACAGTGACCTATTCAAAGTGAACACTTTATAGATTAACAGAGACCCAGGTAGGTGAGCTCAGGACCCCAGAAACAAGTGATAAAATGGGAGCTAAAACCAAGATGTCCTACTTCACAGATCTGTGAGTAAATAGACAAACGCTTGAATAAAATACCATTTTTGATCCCGTGAACGTCTTCAACTAGATTTCTGTAACTAAAATGAGTTCTTATTCTTTCAGCCGAAGGAATTTCCAGGATTTGGCCCTCACTCTGGGAGAGAAGGTGCTGCCTGCCTCATCTGATTCAGGAGAGGAGGGAGGATCTGCCTGCTTCTGAGAACTTCCTTCATGAGGTCAGGGAGCCCAAGCTTGTCATCGCTGGAGTCAGCCCTTCATCTATCTAATGGTGAACTTGGAGGATGGACTCTTAGACCAAACATTCTCCTGACTTGATGGCATTCTCCTGACTTGTCTCACCGAGGCAGCTCGGCCTTCTCACTTGGTCCACATGTGACTTCAGAATCCTCCCCACCAAGAGTTATTCCAGAAAATACCTCCACTCAAATGTGGCTGGCAATGTCCAGCTTCACATTTCTAATACCTGGGTCCCAAACATACCTGTGTTCACATACCTGAGGAGAGGAATGTACATATATGTACATGTGATTGGGTGTATAGATGGGTGTTCTGCATGCATTGAAAAGTTGCTGAATAAATCTCTTTTGATCAAATCATTCCTGCTAAAAATATCTTCTTAGCTTTTTGAGACTTCAAACTTGAGGTTCAAACTCATTTTCTGTGCACAACCCCTGTAACTTGTGTTTCTGATCTGAAACTCTCTTGCTTAAAAAAAATTCTTGCTTCAACCAAACAACTCTTCTCATTGTCATTCTGTTGCTTAGACTTGACTTTTTTCTACTTGACGTCTTCCAATGACTTCTCATTGTGCTTGGCAAAATCCCCACGTGCTTTCCTTGTTGGTTCCATGGGTCACCACATCACCCTGTCCACCTCTGTAGCATCTTCAGTACTTCCACCATCGTTCACAGTAGAGACCATGGATACTGGCCTTTCTTTGCCTCTGTCTTTCCTAAGGCCTTCGTGCATGTCATACATTTGAATTCTCTTCTCTCAGACCTTCGCTGGTGCCCTCTTGTTCGTTGAGTTCTTCCCTGATTACCCAGTTTAAAGCAGCATGCCTGTCACCCTGTTACCATCTTGTGAATTTATTCAGCAACTTCCACTTCTTCACAGCTCTCATCACTACCTGATATGGTTACTTTGATATCTTCACCAGAATGTAAGCTTGAGGGCAGAGATGTTACTTTCATCACTATATCCCCAGAACCTAGAACCGTGTCTACACAGAGTAAATGCCCCAGTTGTTCGTTGACGTGTTGAAGATTCTCTCATGGCTGCAATAATAACAATCCAGTTCCTATCCCATTGTGATCCACTCCCAGCTCTCTGTATCCCAGTTTGAGAATAAGCTCTTGGAGGTTTGAATAGCTGACTATATGTCCTATAATGCTCAACTGTAGGGGTTAACAAAGGCTCGATTGATTGCCTGAAATACTTTACACGAAGGAGGCATCATTCCTTCCTTTCCTCATTCATTCAACCAGTAGTTATTGAGCATCTGCCTTGTACCAGGCCCAGTGCAAAACAAGATCTACAGGTTTTTTTTCCTCCAAAGAATTCAAGATTAATAAGAGGGAGCATTAATATGAGATTAGCTATATACCCTTGTGGGAAGCATAAAAACAGGGATTTGGCTTTGTTTTGGGGAGAGGGATCAGGGAAGGCCAGAGAAAAGGACAACCAGGCCTGAAAGAATAGGAGGAGTTGATTTCATGAGACTAGGGAAATGGGGTGGGGGAGGCAGGTTGAGGAGAAAATGGCATGTGGGAACAGAGGCCCTCTTTATGGCTGCTTCCACTTAGGCAAGCTCTGATGCAGTTGTTTTTAATGGTTCACAGTCTGTTCACCACATCACTCAGCCTTTTGAAAGAAGGAAACCAGTGAACCCGAAGAGCAGACGATTCCTATTTACAGAAGCATGGTCGCTGTCAACAAAAAGCAAGATTTATGGCCTGAAATCTGTCAATACAGTTATAGGAAAAAATTCTTCAGCGTCAAAATATAATGCAAGCTTTTAACACAGAAAAATAGCTCTAGACTAAGACTGGGTTATGGTTTCCAGTTGGAGAATGTAAAAGTACTTCAGATTAGGTAACCCAATACTGGGAAACTGAAAACTGACCTCGACTGGTTTTACAGGAGTGTTTTTTCTAACTTGTTTCAGCTGGGGAAACTTTTGTTTGAATGAAGTCTGGCAAAGTGTAAACAAATTAAACAAAAAGTTGCTGCCTGGCCCAGAGAGCTGGGGTGAGATCTGAAGTTTTCTGATTTTCTCTCAAAAACTGCCTGGGCTCTGGGAAGCTCAGTTTAAAATTAACTCACTGCAGAGCCAACACTAGCTTTCCATAGTGAGCAGGTAGATGCAGCATCTGCCAAGGTTTTCTGACTCTCAAGACCATGGAACAAAGCTTTTTTCTGTTCTGCTTTTCCTTAATGAAAAAGGAAGACCAAGTTTCTTCACCTTTAAGTGGATTGTTCTGGTTCACCTAAGAAACCCCACCTATATTGACCCAGGTGCTGGTATGCTTGAAAAAAGGTTTCATGGAATATATCAAAGAATGCTGGTAACCCAATGAAAGAATCAATATTCTCTGATGTTTCCCTTCCCCACTCCTCAACCAATCTGTTTCTGGAAAAACAAAAACCAAAAAACAAATTGTACTCTGAGTACATGGAAGAGTACAGGCCCCTATTTCAGTGTCCTGGGGGGCTGCTGTCTGTTTTACACTCTTCAAAACCCACAGATGGAACATGGACAGAAGATGGGCAGTGGACACTTTTTGGTGCTCTTAGTCTGTTCCCAGAGCAGACTCGCCACCCTTACCCTCTCCTACTATGAGGTCTATCTGGTGCCCTCCCTCTCCAGTCTTTTGACCTCTGCTGAGCCAGACAGCACCAGGGCTGATGGGATGTTGGGTGCCAGTGGGGCCTCAGGCTAAGATGATGAGGTTCTGTACCCCCAAATCTGTGAAGCTGGAGGAGCATTTGCCACTTGGAGTAGGAGTGGGGCGTGGAAGAAGAGTTTGACACTGAGAAACAGCAGGTCAGGAGGGCCACATGGCTTGCCTGTTCTTTCCTGTTCCTGGGTCTCAGCAAGTGTGAGGTGTCAGGAGAGGCATCAGGACGCAAGGCTTCCTCGTTTCTTCACAAGGCCTGGCAGCCTTCCAGCTTTTACCCTGCGGGCCAGGGTCACTTTACCTTCTATAACCTGTGGCTGGTGTCTCTTAGAGTACTCCAAGAACTAGACCAGAGCCAACTGTTTATTTAATAATAAAGACATCTTCTTCCTTCTTCCCT
>PVHY01027162.1:0-16525 GCA_004024945.1 Uropsilus gracilis
AAGAATATCCCTTCTTCTCTTCCCTCTCTATATACACTAATCCTATTAAATTTTTCATACAAAATATGCTTTCTTTGCCTTTATATGGTAGATGGCTAGACCCCTCTTACAGTGTATATACCTCTTAATATTTTGAGATCCCTGGGTACCTCTCAGTCATATGCTAACAGAGTCACTCCTGAAGAAAAAGGTTAGAGACACTAACAAAACACTCTTATGAGCACTAGGATAGGATTTCAAGAGGTCCTCAATTAGATCCCATAGTAACTTTGTGCCATCATACAAATACTTAAGATGCCCACCAACTCTGGAAAAGCAGACCAAACATATACAGAGTAAGACCTTGTCTTCTCCTTTATCATTTCTCCTTACATCAGAGCCCCTTCTCAGGAATCAATCAGAAGCCCAAACAACTTCACAGTTCCTACTTCCTGGCTGTGGTCGTATTTGTCATCTTGTCATCACCAGCAAATGTCAGCAGAGGTTTCTTGGGGTGCCACCAACATTTTACAGTATAACTTAAAATGAGAGCATAAAAGTTTTCCAACTCTGCTTTTTTTCAAAATTGTTTTGGCTTTCTAGTTCTTTCCATTTAAATTTTAAAATCAACAACATCAATAAAGAAGCTACCTTAGTTGAGGACATTATAGCAAAATATCATGGACTGATGGTTTATAAACAACAAGAATTTATTTCTGTCAGTTTTGAGGACCAGGAATTCCAAGATCAAGTCACTTGCAGATTCATTGCCTGATGAAAGTCCACTTCCTCTTTCATACCTAGCTACCTTCTTTCTATGTCCTTGCATGGCAGAGGGTGGGAGAGAGTTCTCTAGGGTTTTCTTTCATAAGGACACTAATCCCAATTAGGACTCTACACTAATTACTAATCACCTCCTTCCTAACACCACCACATATGCACATGAATTGTGGAGGAGGTGAGTACATAAACATTCAGTCTACATAAGATCTTTTTTGGGATTCTGACTGGGATTACATTAATCTTTAGGTCAATATTAATAGTATTCCAATCCATGAACACAATGCATATCTACTTTTTTTTTTTTTTTGAGACTAGCTCTCGCTATTTTTGCCTATGGAACAGCAGGCTCACATTGCCCTGGATACCACAGATTCAAGCAATCCCCAGCCTCAGTTTCCCAGGTAGCTGGAATTACAGGTGCATGCCACTACACCCAGCTATTTTTTTGGAACTAGGTCTCACTATGTTGACCCAGCGGGACTCAAACTGTGATTCCCAGTCCCAGCCACACTCCATAGACTGATACAGGCACACGCCACCATGCCTGGCTTCATTTCTACATTTATTTAGGTCTCCTTTAATTAGTGCTTTGGTAGGAAATTAATTTTAAACTCACTATATAAATAAATAAGCAGTGGTCAATATTTTTCTTCTATTTCCCTGCATTTAAAAAATTCTTTATATTGGAAGAATTCAAAGTTATTAAAATGTAATTTTTTTAAAATAAATTACTTTCTTTGAGACCTACCACTTTCTTTACAAATCCACTGCTTTCTTCATTACCTGGTAGTAACAACTTAAAATATAAACTTGCCTTAAAGAAACAAATACAGTTATGCTTATTCACTCACACTGGTAGAGCAGTGACTTACAAAGATGAAAACATGTGATGTGAGAACACCTGATGGCCAAGATTCACATTAAGGTGCCTTAACTTAATATCTTCAGCACATCAATAAGACGATTTGCCACTGATATCAGAATTTTCCCATCTTGGTTAAAACTGAGATTCCTCTCAGACCAATCCAACTTAAAACACAGGGTAGAAAGAAGACACATTAGAATGCCAAAGTATAAAGAATAAGAGAGGACATGACCTCATCCAAAATGAAATAAATCTAATTATCCCACAAGGAAAGTGCAGCCTGTTGCTTACCTGGTAAGGCACAGACCATGCTAACTCATCCATGTCCCAGAGACTGACCTTCCTGCAGCAAAGTACTACCCCTGGTGTCAAACTAGATAGAGGTGCCTTTGGAAGGATGGGCTCTGATGGACAGCTCTGCCTTTAGCTCTGGATAGCTGAAAAACAAGATAGTGAGAAGAGAACTGAGACTTCAAGAAGATGGTAAAAGACCCCAAAGAAAAACAAAGTCAAGTGATGGAACAAATATCAAAACTCCAATTCAAGAAAGCTTCCTTTAAACAAAAAAATTTTTAAAAGATTTCAAATTTCGTATTAAGAGAGCATATCACATAATTGAGAATATGAGCCTAGAACAACCATCATCAGGACCTATACTAGTAAAATTACTGAGTTTTAAAGACCTTTGGGTATCAATGCAAAAAGAGCATTTTTTCCTTTGAGGCAAAAGAAAAAAAGTTAAATTCTCATGAGACATTTTGACAGCCACTTTATGAGAACTTATATGTACAGAAAAAAAATGGAGAAAAAGATTTACAATAGCTAAAGTCAAAAATGTGAGTCAAGGATTTTTATATGCAACAAAAATGACTTTCAAATATAAAATATAAAGGGCACAAATAAGCTTTTTATCAACAAGCAAGAAGTCAGGGAATATAATTTCCATGAGCACTTTTTGTGAAGCTTATTTAGAACTTCAATAATAATAATAATAATTAGAATAGAGTGAAATATCAAATATATTGTATATAAGTTTTAAATTCATAATAATATATATTTTTAACTAACCAATCATTTTTGGAAGTGAGAGAGCAAATTTCTTATCTTAAGAACTGGTAAACAAAGAAATCAAACATGTATCCAACATTTATAAATCAAATGAACAAACTAAGGTGAAATATCTCTTTGTAAAAGCATTCCAGTGCTCGCTTCGGCAGCACATATACTAAAATTGGAACAATACAGAGAAGATTAGTATGGCTCCTGCGCAAGGATGATACACAAATCCATGAAGCGTTCCATTTTTTGCACCAGTTTACACCTTTGAGGCAAATATTTAACATACAAGTTCTGTCTTTCTTTGTAAAAAAAAAAAAAGTATTCCAACAAATAAAAAGAAATAATGGAATGACAACATCACTATCTTGCAACACCAAATTAATAACTATGCAATGAAAATCAACAGCTGCAAGCATCACATACAGAGAGACAGAGAGAAATAAATAGACATTACTAAGTTCCTGATTAAAGTTTGCAACACCATATACAGTTTGCCAAAAGGATTAAAAGGAAATGTGATCCAACATGGATGGAACTAGAAAGACTCATATTAGCAGAAATAAGTCAGAAAGAAAAAGAGAAGTACAGGATGGTCTCACTTATATGATGGATATAGGGAAAACCAGACAAACGAATAAGGAAGAATGAAAATAACCAATGGGACTGAACAGTGGAGTGATAGAGGAGGAGGGGGAAGAAGGTGGGGAAGGTGAAGAGCACAAAAGATCAGAACAGTTAACAAGATTCACATTAAAGGCACACCCTCTCCTTCCTCTCATTCTTCCCTCCTCCTCTATGGTCTTCTTCCTCTTCATTCCTGTTCTTCTCACCACCATTCTTTCTTCACACCTTAAATCACCACAGCACCCTCTCTTAGGACCCCAAACTAGTATGGTCAGGCAGACCTCCATACCACCAAAAGCATCTTGGGGCTATAAGCCACAGCCTCATATGACTTGCTATAGACACAGAACAGTTCAGGAATACTAAGCACTTAGCACAAGACTCTAATTACTGAGTTCCAGGGGGTACTGAACCTGGACTTGTCTGGCCCACAGACAAGAGGATACCACAGCCCACAGTTCACCACAGGGAGCAACTGACCCACAAAGTGTCTGTTCATGCACAGACTGCTCTCCTGCCACCTCCATGTACATGCAATCAGAAGCCTTTAAAGTTGTGAAAGGCCCCCAACACACTGAAAATCCCAGCATGTAGCAGGTACCTGTCTTTGTCCTTTCAAATAATGATTTGGCCCATTTTTTTAAGTGACATAATTTCTCTTTTTTAGATATAGTTCAAACACCATAAAATTGATTCCCTTTAAAGTATACAAGTCATTGCTTTTAATATAGTCACAATGATGTGCAATCATTACCACTAATTTCAGAACATTTTCAGGAATTACCCAATAAGTAAACCCTTTCCATCAACAGTCACTCCCCACTCCATGCTCTCAGCAACCATCAGATCTCTAACTATTTTCATTCTTTGGCTTGTCTTTTCATCTTCATGATATTGTCATCTGAAGCACAAAAAGTTGCTGCAGTCCTGTCGTGGAGCTAGGCGACCCATCTCCCTGGATGCTCAGCCCTCCCATGCCTCCCTCCTCCAACTCAGGGGTGAGTGGGGAGGGGCACCCACCATGTCTCCGACCTGCAGGCAGCACCAGGGTCTGGGGACCCCTTAAATGGGACCCAGAAACAAAGGGCACTCTGCCCACATTTTGCCTGGCTCCCATCCTGGAGCTAGGTCACCCATTTCCCTGGATGCCCTGCCCTCCAGCACCTCCCTCCTCTGACTCAGGGGAGAGGGCCGGGTGCGCACCCACCGCGTTTTCAACCTGCGGGTGGTGCCAAGGTCCCCAGACCCGTTTAATGGGTCCCAGAAACAAAGGGCACCCAGCCCACACATTTGCCATCTGCTGCCCGGATTGGCCAAGGCGTGTTTGCCCCAGCCCCTATCTCAGGGGGAGTTGGGGATGCATGCCAGGCAATCTGGGCACCACCCCCACACTGAGGAACCATCATGGAGGCTAGGCTGGGCCTTAGGCCCTGCCCACCAGCAGACAGCCTCATGAGCTATCTGCCCACCCAGGGTCCCAGGCCACTAGAGCTCCTTTGCCAGGTGGCGCTAAGGCAGCAATGACCCCTGGGTTGGCCCCTCAGGATTGGACAGCCCGGAAGGAGGGTCTGGTTGCATGAGGCAGCCATCTATAGCCCAGATCGGCCAAGGCATTTTCCTCCAGCCCCAGCTCCAGGGGGCCTGGGGTTGCATACCCAGCCATCCAGGCCAGGCCCCTTGCAGGGAGGAACCTGCATGGGGGCTAGGGAGGGTCCAAACTCCTGCCCACCAGAAGGCAGCCTCAAGGCTATCTGTCTGCCCAGGGTCCTGGAGTTCCAAAGCTCCGGAATTTCCTAGTAGGGAGCAAGGACGGCAAGGACTTCTGGGTAAGTCCCCCATGCCTGGGGAGCCCAGGAGGGGGCCCAGGTGGGGATTTAACCCCAGCCACCTGTAGCCCAGATCGGCTGAGGCATTTTTCCCCAGCCCCCAGTCCAAGGAGGGCGGGGGACCCATACCCAGCAAGCCGGGACTGCCCCTGCACAGATAGGAACCAGCGTGGAGGTAGGGCGGGGCCCAGAGTCCTGCCTGCCAGCAGACAGCCTCATTGGCTATCTGCCAGCCTGGGGTCCTGGGTCATGGAGCTCCTTTGTCAGTGGGGAACAAGGGCAGCAATGACCCCTGGGTAAACCCCTCATACCTGGAGAACCTGGGAGGGGGGCCGGGTGGGGTTTTAGCCCCATCCATCAGCAGATGGTTGCACGGGGCAGCCATCTGCAGCCTGGATTGACCTGGGCATATTTCCCCCAGACCCTAGCCCAAGGTGGGCTGGGGACACAAGCCCAGCCGTCCGTGCCCTGCCGCCACACAGAGAGATATGGAAGTGGGAGGGTGGGCAGAGAGGAGGGGATGCCCCTTCCACTTCACTCTCACCGCAGTTAATCTTCAGAAGGAAGAAGAACACAAATAATGCAAACTCCATCATAAAACAGGTGAGGGACCAGGTAAAATCAGCCAACAAGCCTGAGTTGGACACAGGTGATGGACTATCAAGAGAACCAGTACATGCAAGACCAGAGAAACAACTATAGAAAAATGATGTCATGAAGCACACCTATGCACTCCCCAGGTCTGAAAGAGCCAAGACCTCATTTTGGAGATGCCTTCTGGGAGAACAAGACACCACTCCCCACCCCATGGGAGAGGCGAGGAAGGCCAAAGAGTGGGGCCATCGGCCCCACAGAAAAGCTGCAAACTGAGGCAAAGGAGATGACCTATTCTTCACCGAACAATGACTTGGGGTGAAACCCCCTAAACCTGACATCAGAACAATAAGGCAAAAGAGGAGAACAACAGAGAACAACAACAGAGAAGGGAGTGGAGGAGACTAATGGACTTAACACAGACTAGCATACAACAAAGAGAGGGGTTAGAATAAATGGAGGGGGCACCAAAGGGAGGGGGAGGTATCCCAAAAACCATTTACTGAAGCTGTGATTTAAAGAATAAAAATAAATTAATTTTTAAAAAAAGTTTTGTGCAGTAAAAAAAAAAGTTGTTTTGCAGTTGATTTTTCTGGATACTGTACCCAAATTAGATATAAATGAAGTCTAACATATTTAATTTTTCTTAGCTACTTGTACTTTCACTGTGATACCTTGAAAAAGATTGCCTAATCCCAAGTCATGCAGAGATGTTCTTATCAAAAATATATGGGTTAAGCTCCTACATTTAGAATGATCTTTGAGCTATGTTTTTATGTATAAAGTGAGGTAGAAGGCCAAACTCATTCTTTTATCACTACACAATAAAAAATTTTTAATTTATATTTTCTATATTAGTAATGAATAATTAAAATTTTTTACTTAAAAATCATTATAAAATCTCTCCAGAATAAAATAATCAGGTATATACTAGCAAAACAAATAGAATGAAACAAAAAAATGCTGATGAAATAAATCAAAGACCTACATAAATGCAGAGACAGACCATACCATATGGTGAACATAGTAAAGACATCAATTCTCCCAAATTAAATTTAACAAAATTCCACTCAAAATCTCAGTAGAATGTTTTGTATGTTTAGATACAAGCAGATTCTAAACTTTGTATGGAAAGGCAAATTTTCTAGAAAAGACAAAATAATTTTGAAAAACAAGCATAAAACTGGAAATTCAGACTACCAATTTTTAAGGCTACTCAATTTATGAATATTGCTACAGTAATACATAATACAGTAGAATGGTATAAACAAAAGAGTACAAACATAGAATATATAAACTTTTCACCTAACAGGATATTCTGTGTCAGATGTAGACCCACACAAATATGACCCACTGATTGTTGACAAATATACAAAGATAATTAAAAATAAAAGGAAAGTATTTCCATCCTATGGTGTTAAAATAATTGACTATCCATATGCAAAAAATAAAGAAAGAAAAGGTACCAGCCCAAGCCTCATACTTCATTACTAAATAATTCAAAATGGATCATGAATCTAAAACTTACAGCTTTTTAAATAAAACAGAAGAAAAATTTCATCCTATGGGAATAACCAAGCAATTCTCAGTGATGACTCCAAAAACACAATTCACAAAAAAAGTTGATAAATTGAGCCTCACTATAATCAAAAGCATTTGTCCATAAAAATATTGTTGAAACATTAAGAAATAAACTACAGACTGGGGAACAGTATTTGCAAATAACATATTCAAAAAGGATGGACTTATATCAAACTATATAAAGAACTCTAAAAACTCAACAATTAAGAAAACTACTCAATTTAAAAATGGGTAAGAGACTTGCAAACACACTTTATAAAACAGAAAATAAGTACATGAAAAGATGTTCAACATTCCTATCACATTAAAGAAGATGCAATTTAAAATCAAAATGTCATAGCCGTACACATCTATTTAGAATAACAAATACTAGCAACTCCAATTACTGAAAGGGGTAAAGAACAAGTCAAACTCTCATATATTACTGGTGGGAAAATAAAATGGCACAGCCACCCTAGAAAACAGTTTGGCAGCTCCTTATTAATTTAAAATATTCTTACCATATGACCAGTAATATCTGAGAATTTACCCTAGAGAAATGAAATGTCCATACAGAAATGTTTATAGTAGCCCTGTTCATAATTGCCTAAACTGAAAACAACCCAAATGTCCTCCAACAGGTGAATACATAAACTGATAAATCCACCCAGAGGAATACAACCCAGTACAGCTCTGGGTTATGGTGTTACTATAAAGGAATCTACAGTGGAGCAATCTGGGGTGTGTTTTAGTGTCTCAGGTCTGCCATAACAAAGCAGCACATACTGGATGGCTAAAAACTACTGAAATTTATTTTCTCACAGTTCTGGCAGTTACAAATTTGAAGTCAACGTACATGCCAAGTCAGGCAATTTCATCGTTGATTCTAGCAAACAGAAGAAAAATCTTGGAGCCTTTATTATAACTGATGTACCTTTAATGCTGAGATAGGGGAGTATATACATAGAGAGGCAGCCAGAGGAGGACTCTAACTGTGAGGGAGGTAGAACATTAACTACTTATCCTGAAGCCCCCTTTTGCTGTAAGGAGCCCATAGTCACACAACGGATACATCGTTGTTTGCTAATATTTCAATGCTATGGAATGTTCATTTGGAAGGTGAAAAATAGTCTGGCTTTTCCTAATTTTCCTTACATGTGCCTTCTAAGAAATCTAGGGGGAGATCCTGATCTCTTCCAGATTCTAGTAGCCCTTTCTTTGTATTCTTTGGCATACAAGGAAGGCAAAGTAGCATAAATCTAATCTCTGACCTATATCTATATAATCATATCACCTTCTCCCTGCATGTACCTAGCTCTCACATATTGTTTTCTTCTTATAAGAAGAGCAATAATAAAAATATTCTGGGATATAATGGCAATGGTTGCACTATTCTGGGAATATACTGGAATGCTGGGTTGTGCACCCTAAACTGATGAATTTTACAGTTTTTGGGTTACATTACAATTTTTAAAAGAACATTAAAATAACTGGTAAATTCTGAATATGAATTGCATTCTACATAATATTTTGTCAACATTAATCTTTCTGAATTTAATCATTATTATATGGTTATATAAGAGATGCTTATTATACTATATATTTTGAAATATATTTTGGTTATCCAAATACATATGATCTTCATCTACAGTTCCTGGCTCATAGCTCCCAAAACTTCTGGAATATTTCTAGAGAAATAAAGGTCCCTTCCTAGCTGGGCATGGTGGCTCGTGCCTGTAAGCTTCAGCCTATGAAGTGGCCAGGGCTAGGGATCACGGTTCAAGTCCTGCCTGGGGCCTGTAGCGAGACCTAGTTCCCAAAAAATACAGCTGTATGTGGTGGCGCGTGTCTGTAATCCCAGCTACCTGGGAAGCTGAGGCTGGGGATTGCTTGAGTCTGTGGTACCCCGGACAACAAGAGCCTGTGGTTCCATGGGCAAAAATAGTAAGACCTAGTCTCAAAAAAAAAAAGGTCCCTTTCTTATGTGAATGAGATGAGTTTGGGGAGCACCTAAGGATGAGTCCTGTTGCCTGGAGAAACAATTATATGATTAGGGAGTTGGAGCTTTCAGTTCCCCAATCTCCTGCCTCCAGGGAAGGAAGAGGGCTGGAGATAGAATGAACCACCAATGGCCAATGAATTAATAAAGCATACCTACTAATAAGCTTCCACAAAAACCTAAAATGACAACATTAAAGAGGGCTTCCCAACTGATGAACATGTGCAAATAGGTGGAAAGCTTAATACAGAGAGCACAGAAGCTCTGTGTATGTCTTTTCCCCATATCTTAACCTATATGCATCTGACTGTCCCTAAGTCACAACTTTTGTAAAAAATTGGAGTCAAGTGAGCAATAAACTTCTTGGGTCTGTGAGCTGTTCTACCAAAATAGAATCCAAGGAAGAGGTAGGACTCTCCAGTATATAACAAGTCAGTCAGAAGCACAAGCAAGCCTGGGTTTGCAACTGGTATCACACAGTAGAAGGCAGTCTTGAGAGACTGAGCCCTCTACCAGTGTGGTCTGATCCTGTCGCTGGGTAGGCAGCATCAGGACTAAGTTGATTTCGTGAACTCTCTTGGTGTCTGAGAATTACTTGTTGTATGTATCTATTCCACCTCCATACACCATAATTTGATTAGGGCACATATTCATTGTTCTCATTGTTCTTGTTTTAGGGGGAACACTGAACTATTTAGAGATAAATGGTCATAATGCCTACAAATAATTCCCGAATGTTTTAGCAAAAAATAATAAAGGAAAATGAAGTCACTAGGCAATTAATAGTTTGCAAAATATTAATTGGTGACTCTAGGTGAGAGTTTATTCCATTTTCAAAAAAGTACTGCATTTAAAAGTTTCTTAAAATAAAATCTACTTTTTAGGGAAAAAAGAAATTCAGGAAGACTTAGGCAATATTCTGAACTTACAAAATAAATCACATGAAAATGCAGTATATCAGGGCAGCATTCCACCTGTATTTGGCAATATTTGTTCATGTGTAACTGATTTAAACTCATTTCCAACTGTTTTATCAGGAAATGGTATTTATTAGCTCATGGAATTGTAAAATCCAGGACTGGGGTCAATCAGGCATGACTAAATCCAAAGGTTCAAACGATATCCTCAAAAACTAGTCTTGTACTCTTCACTGTTCTTTGCTTCCTGCCACATATGTTTCATCAAGCAGTTTGCCATTCTTGGTAAAAACATGGTTGTCAACAAATCCAAATTTACATTCTCAGTAACTCCAATAAAAGATTACAGTTAAAAAAATAAAAATAGACACATGATTACTTGACAGCTCCAACAAATGTGTTTGTTGACTTGGATTGACCTTATTTAGATTACCCATCAACCAGAAAAAGAGTCAAAGATGCTTGCTTTTTAGTAGGCAAAATTAAAGTAAAACAGAAATGTGTTCCATAAAAGTAACTTCTCTCTCTCTCCTGTTGCCAGTTTATCCATTTATTTCTATGACAACGGAGCTATCAGTTTTTTGGCAACCTTCCAGAGACATTCTTTCAGTACACAGGCACATTTGTGTGAGCACAGATACACATGCATGCACACACACACATCGAGATGGTGCATAGTGTATAACTATTCTGTATCTTACTTCCTCCATATAATAATAAATCCAGGTTGTTTAATATCATTACATATAGATATGCCTCGTGCTTTAAATGGATGCATAGCATCACAAAACATAAATATGCCATAAAAATGTTTCTCATTTTGAGGTCCTTTCAAACGACATAGGCCCTTGGAGAAGAGCTCCAGTACACCTCCACTGTGGCCTAGGCTGCTGGCGGGATTGGGTTGCAAAGGTGAGCCCTATGCCACTGGGATCTTGGGGTCTCAGGGTCTCAGGTTCAGTGATCTCACACTGGGGAAACTGGCTTCTGCTTTCACATGGGCAAAGGGTGGGGGTTGGACACCTCTGCTGGGGCGCAGGCTATGGTGGGGGGGGGTCACCCTCTAGATTACTCCAACCTCAATCAGACCTGCACTAGGAATGAAAAATCCAGTCCCTCCAATGCAGATACAATGGAGAGAAAAGGAAGTAATAACGGCACTGGACACACTCACCACCTGAGTGGGATAAGTAGCATGTCAGGAACCACTAAGACAGGAAGGTGAAATCAGTGATTGAGATGACCTGTCACAGGTTTCCACCCACATCATCTCTGGGACTGGGAAATCAAACCCGGACCCACAGTTAGGTGCAATGCGAATGAGGGTCCCTCCTTTATCAATCAGTGGGGGAAGAAAGCCACAATGATGTGCCTGTGGCCCCATTGCAGAACTGCTAGCACGAGAGAGGAGAGGACCAACCACCTGGGAAAGTCTATCCCCAGCAGGGAACGCCTCTACCACCAGTGCCTGGGAGCTGGATTCCCAAACCAAGACATCAGAACTATAAGGCACAGTACCAACAACACATGACACCACCAGAAAGGATCCTGGAGAAGCACACCATATATTCACCTACAAGTTCCTGATGTGCTCGGCCTGACTATCTGCCTCAGTTACTCCTAGAGATCCAAGCAGCCTCATCTGTTGCTGTCCAGGAGTACAAATCCACACCCAGGAAAAAAGGACATAGTTCTAGAAAAAGAAAAGACCACTGGGCCAAACACGGATCAATGGCTTGCAGTGAGAGGAGTTAGAGTCACCAGAAGAGGGAAGGGAGAAAAGTGGGATGGGGAGAAGATAGGGTGAGATATAAGGGGTACAATAGAGAAGGGAGGGCCAAACCTAAGGGGAATGACAACCATACAAACGTGACCAATATTGTATAAAAATTACAAAATAAAAATTAAATTTTTAAAAGTTATAAAAAGAAAAAGAGGATGCCTTGGGGTCAGGACTGCTCCCCACAGTGAGAAGAGGGGTAGGCACACTTCAAGACTTTCTCGCTCCACAGCAAAGTCACTGAAATCTCCAGACTCAAGTTCACCCTGAGCCCTGACCATACTAGCAAATCACTCAAGACAGAAATGACCAGGTCTGCATCATCTGTGACTGCACTTAAAGTAGTAGAAGGTGATACATGGGTAGTGACGCAGTTGAAAATTGTATTGGGTTCCACATTGCCCTGGTGGGTGAGGTCTAAGAGAAAGACCCATGAGAGAAAGTGAAAAGAGGGAAAAGGGCACATAAAAAGATGACCCAAGATAGAGGAAGGAGACACAAAAATGACGGGCCCTTAAGGAAGCCTATGTCACCAGGCTAGGTGGGAAGCCCCCTGGAAGAGTGAGTTGGTGGTGGTGAGAAGCCATGGTGGGACAGTGGCTGACAAAAGAGCAGCCAGTGTGAAGACTGTGGCACAGCAAGGTGGCATGGAAAGTTGGTACCTGGAGATGGCCAGGAATTTGGAAAGATGATTTTGCATCAGTATTTGTTGGAAAAGTTTGAAGAACCTTGGAGAAGCCACAGCTCAGAATGCTGGAGAGAAAAGAAGCAAAGGGAAGATGCTGGAGAAAGACTGGATTTTGCGAAGTACCTGCATCAGGTTTGGAGGGGCAAAGGGGCACCATCTTGGACATGTGTTTGGGACTTTCAGACTAAATGGTAATTGGGGCAAAATAACTGGCTACTTGTGGCATTAAGAGCTTTTCATTTTCCTGTTAATTTTCCTTATAAATAAAACCCAGTTGTTTAAATTGCACTGTGACTTTAGCAACTACTGCACACAGGTGGGAAAAACCTGAAAGTATGGGCAGCAGAGGCTGCATTTATAAGTGCAGCTTTTTTCCTTTGGCTTGCTGGTTAGAGGCTATTGTCCTATTTGACCCAATATCAGAGGTAGCTGGAAAAGCTCTTTCAGAATAAATAGTACATACTATGGAAAAGCCTGAAATATTTCTAAATAAACTGACCCAAAAAAATTTTTTTAATCTGAAAAAAAAATTTCTCATTTCATTCAACATCTTATAATAATACCTGCTAATTCAACATCTTATAAATAGTTCAAGTTATTTTTCTCGAAGATCATGAAACTGCCCCATTTTCCTGCTCTCCAATAGTTTTGCAAGCTCTTCCTACAAGTTATTGTTATCTGATTTGAGATGTCACACCCAGAAATCTCTGGGCCTTGTAAATATAGAGCTCCCACTATCCGTACTTGTAAAAATCACTTCTAAACATGTTTAGCAGTCACAGTCCTATCTGATGATAGAAAGTTTAGTCAGAACTCCATAGTGCTTCCTAATCAATTTATTTCTCTTTTCATGTCATAAAGTTACTTAAGTTTGGATTATGATCATACAAATTTGAAAAAGTACCATAGTTTATTTTTTTAATTAAAAAAAAAAAAACTGTGCACACCAGAGGCATTTAATTGTCATTGAGGGACCTGCCACTGGAACCAGGAGTCTATAACAAGGACACAATGCCTCAGAAGTTAACAGAATACAGCAGCAACAAACAACACCCACAATACTAATGCAAAAATTGTCCAGTGCTTTATAGTTTACAAACAGCTCCTAGTAATACCATTTCATTTATATACTAGTTTCCCCTTATAGGAAGGGAAAATACATCCAAGACCCTCAATGGGCACCTGAAAACTGTCAACAGTACTGAACCCTATAGATGTATATTGGTTTTTTCTATGTGTAAAAATCTATGAGCATTTCATTTATAAATTTAGCTCAGTAAGAAATCATATGGTTAAATCATTAAGAAAATCTCACTATTGCAGACAAGAAGTAATGTGATCACTACTGCCGTCATATCTTGAAAAATTTATCAATAACTGGGTAATTTCAAACTAGCAGGTCAGATAAATTACAAACCCTACTTGCATAGCTGCCAAATAGGGCATGCTTTAGCCAGCAAAGAGAGGAACTACTGCTTTGGGAAATTCAGCAAGTTGACCCTGGTGACAGGCTACTACGTTATCTACTTTAACTTGCGATTGTAATTTAGTATCATCTGTCTGCTCCAAACCAGAGTCTTTTAAATACTTTGTTAGGTGATGATTCTGATTCCAGAACTAAAACTGGTGCCACCAAAATATGAGGTGAGAAAACCTCTTCAAAGAAGCCAGTCACCAGAGTTGATAAACTGGAAGAGTTCAACAGAGTTCATGTTGATAAACTGGAAGAGTGAAATCTGAAAAAGAGTAAAGAACATATTGAGAAAATTCTTTAAATCAGGACTAAAATACATAGATATGACATCAGTTATTAGTCAAGAAATGGATGAGTTTTTGAATTCTTGAAAACTTTACATCTATATCCCATGTATAAAGAGACCTGGCCTCATCTTTACTCTGGGACTCAATAGCTGTCTTGCAAGAGAAGGCTCAATTTCTTCACTGGAAAATGAGGATGATAATAAGATTTAGTTCACAGCTTTCAGGAGGAGTAAATGAAATATTATGTGTAAAGTGCATTTGAAAGTGGTTGGTACAATATAAACAATCAAAAGATGCTCAAAGTAGCAACCTAGGTAGTTTCATTGTGTGTCTTTCAAAACATCAGTTGATGGATTTTTGCTCCCTGGTACCTTATATAACTGCTTCATCTGAAAGTTGAAACTGCCAATTTCAACAAAAACACGAACAGCGGTTGCCTTTTGGGGGAAAGTGATTGAAGACTAACTGTGTTGAGACATGAGATAATTTCCTGGGGTGATGGAAATTTTCTATCATTTTATTAGGGTTTCCATGGGGGTATACATTTGCCAAAATTCATGAATTAGACCCTTAAGATCTATACATTTCTAAACTGGCTCATCTACTATGGAAAGCTTTGTGGAGGTCCCTCAAAAGACCAAAAATGAATCTACTATACAATACAATTGTTCTACTTCTGGGAATCTACCCAAAGGATACAAAAACACTAATTCAAAAGGGAATCTCCACTCCCATATTTATTGCAGCACTATTTACAACAGACAAGATACAGAAACAACCCAAATGACCCAAAACAGATGAATGGATCGAGAAGATGTGGTATATATACACAATTGAATACCACTCAACAATCAAAAAAGATAAACTCATGCCATTTGCAGGGACATGGAAAAAGTTAGATGGGATTAGGGTAACCAAAATAAATCAGAAGGAAAAAGACAAATACCATATGGTTTCATTTATATGCAGAATATAGATAAAGTGGAATATAGATATAGGTGGAGAAAAAGACAAAACCATGGCATAATGAATCTGAAGAAGTAACAATGTTCAAGTCTGTCAGCAGATGAGAAAAAACGATTGAGGTCCAACAGGAACTGGCAAGGAATTATCCACAATTATGCGAATGAGGACACAGGGCTCAAAATTAAAGAGGTATTAAATATAAAATTAAACTATGCACACCTGAGCTTGTGAGTGAAATTTAAATTCACATTATGATTATAATATTAATTGTGATGATGACTAGGGAGCACAAGAGCCTTCTAAGACAGATGTTTGTATTCTGAAAACTTCCCACTGGTTGGAGAAAATTATAAGAAAGAACTTTGTTTAGTTGGCATAATTTTTTTCTCCCCCTGGACATCACCTCACCAACAAGAACCGAAAAGTCCTATTTGCAATGCTAATAACCTGCCCTAGGGAGCCCACAGTTACCCATCTGGCCTACTTATCCCAAAGAGCACAATTTCCATCTTCCCAAACAAAAAGCTGCCATTGTGGTTTCAGTGAGCCAAGCTGAGGTTCTCCAAAAACAAGATGAGCAGTGACCACAGATTAGCTTCAGTTTAGATGGGAATCAAGTCTTACATCTTATATCCTGTGATATAAGATATAATTATATATAAGTTATAATAAGATATAATTCTACAATCAATTGTAGAATTGAGACATAAAGGAAATCCATCCAAAATAGGGACAAGAAAAGTCAAAAAACGGTAACACCAAATTGAAGTACACAACTCAGAGTGGGGGCCAGGACAGAGGGGGAATGGTCAGGGAGGGTTGGAGGGGTGAATCACAGGGATTACAAAGATGTGAAATTTATATATAGATAAATTATTATTTTTTTAAAAAGCTATAAAAAACTGAGGCCAGGCACGGTGGCTCGTGCTTGTAAGCTTCAGCCTATGAAGCGGCTGGGGCTAGGGATCGCGGTTCGAGTCCCCCTTGGGGCCCGTAGTGAGACCTAGTTCCAAAAAAAATAGCTGGGTATGGTGGCGCGCGCCTGTAATCTCAGCTACCTGGGAAGCTGAGGCTGGGGATTGCTTGAGTCTGTGGTACCCCGGGCAACGAGAGCCTGCGGTTCC
>PVHY01027163.1:0-16523 GCA_004024945.1 Uropsilus gracilis
AAAAAAAAAAAAAAAAAAAAAAAAAAAAAAAAAAAAAAAAAAAAAAAAAAAAGAAAAGTTAGACGATTGAAGTCTAATTGCTTTAAAGTTAAAGCAACTCCTGTTAGTTAACAGGTTTGTCTCCCATCTCCCCTTGCAAAGCAGCAGAAGCAGCTCTGCTCCCAAGGCTGCCGGCGGCCTGTGACTGCTGGCCCCCCTTTTAGCAAACCTGTCTCTTTCAGGGGCAACCCTTCCTGCCACTTGTGTCTATGCGAGCGTCCTTGACTTCCCTTCCCTTTTTATAATAAACCTGCCCTTTGGACATAAAAAAAGAAGAGTTAAACAGAATCAAATATTATACACCCCTTTTCTGCCATTCTGCTTTACTCCTCGCACCCCCACTCACCTCCAATTCTTTGTTATTTTTTGTAATTTTCATACAACATTGGACATATTTGTATGGTCATTGTTCCCCTTAGATATGGCCCTCCCTTTATATTGTACCTCCATCCTCCCACCCTACTTCTCTCTTTCCCCCTTTTCCCCATACCCCCTCTGGTCACTCCAACTCCTTATGCTGGAAATCACTGGTCCATGTCTGGCCCACTGGTTTTTTCTTTTTTTCTGGAACAATGTCCTTTTTTCCCAGGTAAGGACTTGCACTCAAATCACAACAATATCAGGCTGCTTAAATCTCCATGAGTAAATGATATGGGTAGTCAGGTTGAGCAAGTCAGGAACCTCTTGTAGGGCAGATTTGTGGTAAGGTTCTCCAGGTTCCTTACTGGTGTCTATCAAGTGGTGCTGTTCTGTGTCATATAGTTCTGGTCTCTTGGTCTGGGAGCCCCACACCCAGCCACCGACAGTGGAGAAATTCCCTGCTGGGGACAGACTTCCCCAGGTGGTTGGTCTAACTCCTCTCCTCTCTCATGTTAGCAGTTCTGCCATGGGGTCTCAGCCACATTTCTGTGACTTTCTTCCCCCATTAATTGGTAAGGAAAGGAGCCTCACTTGCATTGCACAAAACTCTGGACCAGGGGTCTGGTCACCCAGCTCCAAAGACAATGTAGGTGGAAATCTGTGACAGGTCACCACAATTGCTGGTCTTCTGATCTTGTCTCAGTGGTTCTGATCATGCTATTTGGGTCCTACCTAGGTGGTGAGCCTACCTAAAGTTGTTATTGCTTCCTTTCCTCTCCTTTATGTCTACAGCTGGAGAACTAGTTTTTTCATTCCTTGTGCAGGCCTGTTTGAGGTTGAAGTAAACCAGCGGGGGAACCTCCCCAACCCCACCAGCCTGAAACCTGGCAGAGATGCCCAACCCCCACCCCTGGCCCACATGGAGGCAGAGTCTGGCTCCCCCAGCTTGAGACCCCGGTGACATAGGACTCACCCTAGCCCCACACCCCCACCAGCAGCCTAGGCCAGAGTGGGACTCACCCCCAATTCTTATTGTGATTCTTTCTCCAATTGCATTCCCAAGAACCTTGAGAATTAATTGTGTTACAGTTCTAGTTCTCCATGTTCCACCCAGGTTGGCAACAGCAAGCATCTGCTAATCTCCACCAACTGTTTAACTCCAACAGAACACTCTGCTGAAACTCCTGAAGCGCCTCACCTTCTCAGATCTGAGAAAGCAGTTCCCCTCATTCCCTTCAGGTCCTCTGTCTCTGCATGTCCCTTCCTTTTATATGACCACAGTAACGCCACCACTGCCATCCCGTGAAAGTTTCTTTTAGCAGATTTACCTGAGTGCTGACTCCCTTGGCAGCCAGGTTTTATAATGAACTCCTTTATGCACAGACACCCTAGTGATTCACAGTTTGACTTCCTGGGCAGCAAGCGAAAGTCAGGTTTGGTTGTGTGCAGGGGGAATAGCAGGGATTTCTATGAGCCATATAGGCATTTTCATTGCAGCTATGCTAACTTAGCATTAAGAACACCAGGAAACTAAATGCAGCCATGGGTACACTATTGATTAAAACAGTTCCATGGTTTACAATCAGTAAAGTTTTCACTGAGGTTCAGTAAAGGTCAGGTATGTCTGTAATATAACCAGTCTTCATAATCAATTGTAATGTAGGCAGCCTGCCTCTGATACCAATCATAGCGAAAGCATCGGGTTCACCAATCTCTCTGTAGGTTCTTTATTTGTTCTAACAGTTACACAGACACACCAGGCAGGGCAGGGTCAGGGCCAAGCTTGGGGTGGGTGTGGTACCTAGGAGGCAGGTAAGCTCCCCAGGAATCCTCACATTCTTTTTCTGGTTCTCATTCACATCCCCCCCACCTCCCCTCTTCATCTTCTCTCTCCTAGACTCAATAGAGAGGAGATTAAGCACTGAATATATGCACTGGGCCACACAATCATGGGGAAGGCACAATACCCAGGTGCTGATTATATAGGCTAATGAAGGAAAGAGCCTGATCAACTTACCATACAGTGCCCTAGGCCACTGAAGATTCATAGATATGATAGGGTGTGCTACCCTCCCCCCATTGTCTCCTGTTTAAGATTACAGAGTTTTCAAGGACAGGTATGCTAAAATGTGAGAATGACCTTAGTTGGAATTTCCTTTCAGGGAGATGCAGGAGGGAGGAAGGTGACACAGATTTCCTGGAAGGCGGGAAATCAGGATATATAAAGGGTGTGGAAACAAACAGAAGGGATTTGGATCCAATATGGAGGTCAGATAGAGAGATTCATGGAGGAGAGTGATTTAGTTTTGGTCATTTTGTAAGATGGAGATGTGAACCGTGTGAGCTTGGCCATCTGACCACCGGGGACCTGCAGCCCTTGGCTGGCTTGGGCTAGCCGCATGTGTGCTAAATGCAATTAAGGAGTTTGTGCGTTTGAACTCCGTGTTGAAGTTTGTTTTGCTGAGTTTGACTTGTGTCTGAAAGAGGCTGTGCAAAAGTTAGGCCTGAAAAGAAAGTGAACTTTGCTGGATTCAGTACCATGAAGTTTCTACTTGGACTACAAGAAGAGGATGGCATGGAGGAGCTGGAGCATGCCAAAGGAGCATGCCTAAAGAAAGATGTCTTCAAACATGCGGATTGAACTCTGACTGGCTGACATTGGTGAGATGATCAGGACTGAGAGACTGAGGATTTTTGGGCAATCTGGGAAAGGACTTTAGACAATGCTGAGAAAGGTTTTGGACAATGTTAAAGTAATCTGAGTCTCACATGTTTCTTTTGTAGTAATTAGTAAATCACTTTGTTAGAAATAAAGTAGTCTACACTGATAGTCTTGCTTTGGTTTGGTATTTTGGTTGAGAAGGCTGGGGATGGTGGACAGAACCCACGAGTGTAGAGTTTAAACTGTGTTTATAAGTTTTTCTTTTTAGGTCTGAAAGAGGGAAAGAAAGCAGAGAGAAGCTGGTAACATGTTTGTATATCAATAGTAGGCAGGTACAGTATAAATGCTAATGAACAGTTTGCAGCCTGCTTAGTAGAGAGAGAAGCAGGCAGATAGGTGTATCCAGTTAAAGTTAAAGGTAAAGGTTAAAGGTAAATGGCCAGCTTGTAGCCTGCTTCCTAGGGAGAGAAGCAGGCATAGGTATATCTAGTATAGAAGTAAAGGCAATTGCTAATGTAACTGTTTGAAGCCTGCTTCAAAGAGAGAGAAGCAGGCCTGTATGTGTTCAGTTAAAGTTTAAAGCCAGAAAGTCTTCATCATACCCTGTTTCAGATATTTATCAGCTTCAGTGGGGAGAGCCGGCTATTATAATGCAACGCTCCACTTTGATATCTGCTGAGTAAGTGCTGCTGTAAGTGGAAAATTTCCCTTTAACAGACAGTAAACCAGGTATGATAAGGTACTTTGCTTAGGGCTAATCTACCTGACAACCATGAATGATACATTATTAAATGATCAGGTAAACTTAGAGTGCTTAAAACAGTGTCTACCACACAGCAAGTATCACATCAGACACGTATTATAATCAGAATACTTTAGAGTTGGAGAAACTGGGATCCACGTATCTAAATGTCACTGGTCAAAAGGTCTACTGTCATCAGGGCAGAACCTCTCTCACCGGTTCTAGGTGCAGCCACCTGCCAACACAAAGGCAAACAAAAGGGCCTTTGGTTCAGAAACAAATAAAAATAATTTATTCTACGCAATGAGGGCATAAGAGAAGGTCCAGCTAAGCAATGGCGCAAAGTGGAGCCACTGTTACAGGAACTGACAGGGTGTAGCAGGACCTGTTGGATCTGGTGCCAAGGCCTGGAGCGCCCTGAGGTGGCAGAGGGTGACAGAATTCCGCCATTCCTGCTATGGAGGTGTGGCTTCCCACTGCCTAGCCACCTGGTCATACAGCTGTTGTCTGTAGCATCTACAATGACAAAAAGTGCAAACCCTTCTCTGACATCAGAGATGGTACTCTTTCTTTTGCCAAAAGTGCCCCTTTGCACAGAAATTATGACACAGAGAAAAGCATGGATAAATGTCCAGTTTCCTGATGCCTACACAGTCCGAATAGAAAACTCTGAGCACAACCTTTTCACCAACTCAGCAGGCTCAGGATGCTTTTTAGTCTTAATTTAGTTTCAGTTTTAGCTTTAGTTTTACATGGGAATTCAGAGGTATAGAGCCCTCAAATCCCATGCAACAACAATACACAAACAAATTAGAAACTACTTCTGTCCAGAATCATTTACGTCAGGGAGTAAGTATATCTGCCTTTTGTCCCAAGGGAGGAAATTTATCTTCCAAAAGTTATTCACTATGCAAACACTCTTGAAACAACAGTTAAAAACAGAGTTAAGTCTCTGCTCAAAGATGTGCAGACACGTGTAACACGCAGAGTGAATTGTTTCTGTCATAAGCCAGACCTAAGGGGTTGTTAGAATTAAGTCAATAAACTCTGTAGTGGTTAGAATCACAGAATGTATACATATGAATCTTATTAATTATATGACCTTGAGTAATTATATATAATTCTCTGTACCTCTGTTTTATGATTAGGTAAATGAGACTAAGAATCTCTTGAGTGTTATGAGGATTAAAATTAGTTAATATTTGCAAAGTGCTTAGAGTAGTAGCTCAGGAAATAGAAAATAATATGCAATTGTAACATTAAGTAAGAAATGGATACTAGTCAATGAATTCCCCTGGTAACGTGTGGCTTGATCCTTTGTGACATTCGCATCAGAATGACTAAAATTTTGCAGCTAGAAAATGAAATATGTGAGTCACATAACTTGGGAAATTTGAGTATATTTCCTTGGAATGACAGATATAAAAGGCATACTCAACATGGAAATTCAGTTTTTAGAAATGAATATGTATCATAGATGTTTACGATTTCATCAAAATTCATAAAGAGATAGGTCTTTTTTATAGATGAAAACTCTTTCCAATTAAATGCAACTGTTTGCCTCTAAACTCCCCTGGCATTGTGTATTTTTCTTCCATCCCTTAGGATAGGGATGCGTATGTGTGTGCGCATGTGTATGTAAAATTGCTCCCTCTAGTCTCTAGAAGCTTCTAGAAGTGGGGAGCTGATGTAACAGATGCCAACACTGTGCCTACACAGAACAAGATGGGGGCAAAAGGGGATGTTTTCCCACTGTTATGCTCCAGATGGTGTACAAAAGAATCACCAAATCCTCAGCGTTGTCTCCTGAACTACCATTTCCCAGAAGCTCAAGTGTGCCACTCTGTAAGAGTCTCTCTGTCTGGATATCCCTGAGGTGGGGAAGGGACAACATGGGGAATTTTTCAAAGACGAAATTGAGCAGGTTGATAAAATCTGGTAGGTTTGTTTAAACTGCTTTTCCTTACTTGTGGCAACTTGGGTAACTGACCAACAGGGTCAGTTTGTCTTTGTGACCTCATCTCACTCAGAAATAGAACAAGGATGTTCACAGTGCTATTTGGAGAACAGACATTTCTGTTCCTGAAAAAGGTAGGTTTGTGATCAGCGCCATGTTTGATTTTCAGGATGCTTGCTGGTGGCAGTCACCAACTCTGAAGGCACAATTTCCACAGAGATCTGTTGTCTCTGTAGTACCATAAACAGGGTCATGGATCATGACAAAAAACACAAAAGACATTTCTCCAGCTGGCTGCTGTGTGGTACTAAAGACAGAAATGAAGAGGGAGATACCTGGAAATGTGCATTACTCTGAGTTCTAAGTGTTTGTGGCAACTGGGGCTCACACACATGTGCCTCGAGTCAGTGGAAAGGTAATGGGCAAAGTAGGGCATGCTGGGAAGTGCTGCTCCATTCTCTAGTCTCCAAACAGCCTGTCAATTAGAAAGTGTGGATGAAAATCCAGGTGCCAGCCCTTTTGGCAGTCTTGGGCAGGTCACTCCAATCCTGTTTTTCAGATTTCCAATTGAAAGTGGAGAAAATGTCACTGGAATGTCATAAACTATGGTGGTGGTTGGCTCAGTCAGAGCTGAAGGAGGTTTCTGCAGAAAGCAAGGCAAGGAGGAAGGGGAGGAAGCTGAAGGCCATAAAGGGGATGGAACCCTGTAACCCTGTAGGGAGTGGGAGCAGCTGTTATGGTGCGAAAGCATGCAATAGATTTTCCAGACAGCAGCCATTCACAGGGGACATTGTGAGAAAGAATAGATGTTACTGCAAAAGATGGTGGAAGTGAGGCAGGAAAGATTTTCTGGGGTTAAAGTTTTTTCTAATACCGCTTGCCAGATATTCGTTTAAGATTCTGGAAAGCTGAAAGGAGAAAGAGTGTCTGCTGGACTCCTTTTTGTTACATTTTACATGCAATATTTTATTTAAGCAAAGTTCAGCAAACTTATTTAAGCAAAGTTTCAGGCCCTCTGAAAGAAATAAACGTACATAACATAAGCACAAATACGATCTGTTATGAAATTCACCAGCGGTGCATGGACATAAATACTTTAACATATGTTAAGATAAGCATTTTACATTCCATCCAGTAATCCACCTCTTGGAATCTACCCAAATAATACAAAAATACTAATTCAAAAGGACATCTCTACTCAGATGTTTATTGCAGCACTTTTTACAATGGTGAGGATATGGTAACAACCCAAATGCCCCAAGACAGATGAGTGGATCAGAATATTGTGGTACATTTACACAATGGAAAATTATTCAGCAATCAAAAATGACAAATTTGATGCATTTGTGATAACATGGGTGGACCTAGAAGGAAACATATTAGCAGAAATAAGCCAAAAAGATAAAGAGAAATATTGGATGATCTCACCTATATGAAGGATACAGGGAAAACAAAACAAAGGACAAGGAAAATTTAAAACAAACTGAGCAGAACTGAAGGGAGGGGAAGGGATGGGCACAAGGAGGGATGGTTCATGGATGAAAAGGTGGTGGGAGAACCTCAGGGAAGACAATAACGTAAAATGTGTGTGTGCACAATCAGTATAAAAAAATTAAATTTCAAAAAAAGATAAGCATTTCTGTTATTGGTAAATCCTCTGCACCCTATCCATTAAACCAGTGGCTGGATAAGACATGGGGATAAGATGGAATGGAATGCATAGTAACAATAATGGAAGGAATATGCTCTAGGGTGAGAAAGAGAAAATCAAGCAAGGAAGGTCAGAAGACCTGAGTCATGTGGGTCAAAGCTCCCACCAGGTCTCAGGTGGACACAGGATGAGGAGAGAGAGAGGGAGAAGATGAAAGATCTAGAAACATATGTGGCTTGCTATGGTACAAGTATATATGATACTTGAGTATATGTGATAATCTATGCTGAAATAATTCTGATTGAGATGTTGTACTTTGAAATAATACAGGGTGCTTTGAAATAATACAGGGGTGGTGACAAATGGGTGGGCTTTAGATAAACTGAGATTGGATATGAATGTATTATTATGAAAGCTGAGTGACAGGTATGTGGGGGATTATTTATTTTCTCTGTTAACAGTTATGTCTGTTTGAAATTTCCCAGAGCAAAATAATTAATAAAAAGTACAGAATAGTCAAACAAACATTCTAGGGCATAATTCATATGAGAGTCTCTTTGGGATGCATACTTAGACACAGTTTCTACCTCCCCAGAGTTCATGGCAGCCTTTCTCAGAGAGTGGGATGAACTCCCATGTCTCTTTCGAGGACAATGAACCCCACCTTTGCCCCTTTGTGCAACGACTCTGTCCAAGTGGTGAAGGGATGTTTTGATGAGTGTCCTGAAGGTAGAGGGGCAGCAGGTTGAAGTTGTAACAGAAAAGTAATTTCTGGAACGTGAATACTTGCCAAGTCTACTGTCTGCTTTCCTGATTTTGAGTCCCTGTGTTGGGTTTAGGACTCACCCAATTTCCAAAAGTCTCCATTCATCTAGTGTTTCTGTTTTGTTACAAAAGAAATATAAGTTTGTTTGAGAAATTTAAGACATTACCAATAATTAAAAAGAAGGAACTAAAAATCAATCTGCCTATCACGGCTGTCAGCCTATGGTCAATTTATCAGTCTGTTCTTCTTTTTCTAATATTTTACAAACTATTGAAATGAGCTTTCTTTGCTTAAGATTTTTTTTCACATATTACACATTCTTCTACAATATAGTTTTTGATGATGGCTTGATATTTTACTGTCTGAAAATGGCATAATTCTTTAAATAGTTGCCAATTTTCAACACTTAGATTGTTTCTAGTATGTCCCTATTTTTTCTATTTTTGCCTTATGCTCATTTTGAAGGACTCTGCACCTTTATTTCTCTCCAAATAGAACCAACCCATGTGTGAATTATCAGCTGTGGATGTTGTACAGGGATGCGTACACACACAACAGTGGGAACTCAGGATAATTAGTCATCTGATATTTGAGTTTCCCACTCTGTATTCTCCTATCAAGGCTTCTTTCTAGTAACTTCTTCTCTCTTCTATCTCTTCCCCAGATACAGTTTTCAAATGCCTTCCCCATAATATTCAGAGTTCAGATCCATTCATCTGTGCACACACCCTCAGCAAAGCAAAAAGTTCTGTGGTCAGCAAAACTGACCCCTTTGAGACAGCAATTCATGGACCATCCATTATAACTGAAATACATCCCTTGAAGTCTTCTCCAAATGATTTGTGAAAGTATTAGACAATCCATAATTATTTTCTTGAGATAAATTCTGAGGAGTAGAAGGGCTACATCAGAGAACATAAAAAATGTGCAGACTTTTGATGACTGTTAGGAATATGATGTGCTTTCTGCTTTCTGCCAGTGCTACTGAGTGAACATTGGTTTGACTGCAGTAATTAACAAGCCAAGATTTGGAGTCATGTTTCTTAAATCCACCCAAGTTTCTGTTCCTACCACTTTCCTCAGAGAGAGCACATCAGTCAGAGTCCAGACAGTAGGGCAGAAACACTGTGAGGGATCCAGGAAAGAGGTTCATTACAGATTTATCCAGTGACAGACGGGCTACATCAGGGTCCAGAACAAGCGTTGAAGGATCAGAGAAAAGTCAGCACCAGGGACAAAGGAGGAGCACAGTTTGGTGGCTAAAGCTGCTATTGGTCAGGAAATCTTGTGGGTGGGAAACTAAGATAGCTAGCTGAAATTTGTGACAAGCATCACAAACATATCTGAAGAACTTAATTGGTGCTGGAAAAGAGGATTCTAGTGAATCTGGTAAACATTTGCTCTGAAACATCACAAAGTATAGAAAATAACAGATTATTATGTGCCTGACGCATCTCTGTAAATTTTTCCCTTATTTTTTTTTTTTTTTGGCTAGATTAAAAAAAAAAGGATACACGAAGGGTAGGTGGAACAGTCAGTATGATTATCAAAGTCACCAAATTCATTAAAATGAAGCAGATGAGTATATCACACTGAGTGTCTCTTGCACCATTATCTGAACACACTGCATTTCCCTTTACAATAATGTCCATTGTCCTGCCTTTTGTTTCCTGAATTATAATGTCCTGATTCTCCTAATCATCTTTATCTTTTCTATTTTAATTTCCATCTCTGCTTTCTTGGCAGTTGTCATTCTTCTTCCCCTATCTTTATGACTTTAGCCATAAAGGTTTCAACATTTATTATGTTTTCATAGCAAGAGAGTTTTTGACATTTTGAAAACACTAATTATTATTTTTTTAATTTACATCATTGGCTTTTATCAGTATATTTCCTTCCCATCATTTGGTATGACCAGTAATTCTGAGAACTATATAAGTTAATCTGAAAATAAGATCCACATAAATAATCCAGAAGCATTTTGAGATTGCCATCAATGTGTTTTATACATGTAATCAAATTACAGTTAAACTGCATCCTTGGACTACTAGTGAATATGTGGAGCAGTCTTGTCACTGGAGTATATTCTCTTTTTTCCCCAGGTCATTTCTAAGCTTTGTAGGCAATTTTGCACACCATATCATCAGGAGTTGTCAGACTCTATCAGGACAGGATATATCTGATGGGCTAAGATGCAATTTGACAGTGCTACATTGGGTGATCCTAAAAAGAGGAATTTTGATCAGGGGTCTTCTGCTTACAATTTTATAAACTTAATGACCAGAAGTATTTCACATGAACTGGCTCTCACTGCTTGTATTTCAGTCCCTGTTTCTCCTTCATTCTCTTTGGAGTGCCATTAACCCTTCCATGTCTTCATACAGCTCATGGCCTGGTGTCTTCATGCCTTGATGCTTGATGTTGACATACTTGGCAGGTGAATATTTCTGGAAGCACAGGCATAACTGTAAGATTTGTGAATATGTCCCAAGTTAAAACCAAGTGACATAGATGACCAACTCTTCTTCAGCAGTATCCCAAAATACCTATGACCACTCCAAAACCATACAACATGAAGAGAACTGTGATGGAGGAAAAATCAGAGTGAAAAGAGATGATGATATTGACCAACTAAGGCTAAAGGTCTTGTCTTTACAAAGTTTACAAACACATGACCATGTGAACTCCATGGAACTGGAGGAGTATTATACTAAGCAAAATAAATCCAAAGAGAAAAGACAAATACTGCATAACTTTACTCATTTGTGGAAAATAAAGACACAAAATGAAAGATGAAACTAAACCAAGACAGACCCTAAAAATCTAACTAAAGTTGAGTACTACCAGATGGAATAGGGGGGAGGAAAGAACTGAGGAGAGCAGGAGACCAATGAACTAGAGTGGAAGATTATGGGTGCTTTGGTGTGGGTGTGATGTGGTAGCATACTTACTTCTGAATAGGTGTAAACCTGTACTTCTAAATCATGTGAAACAAACAGACAATAAAACTTAAAACTGACAAACTATCAAGCAGAACTGAAGCATAGAGCAAGGGGGAAGGGGGTAAAATCTGGAGAGGGATGGGCACAAGAGATTAAGATGATGGTTCATGGGTGACAAGGTGATGGGAGAACCTCAGGGAATACAACAATACAAAAAAAATACATATATGTGCAACCACTTCTTTAAAAATTTTAAACTTAAAAAAATCATGTATAGTGTTGTCAATCAACACTACCTCACTAAAAGAAAAATAAAACAATTAAAAAACAAGTGTGTGAAGTAACTGAGGGAGAGGAAAGCAAAATGTTTTCACCTAATAATAAGGTCACTTGGGAGTCTGCACACCATAATACATGTTGCTGAGATAATTAAACCTGGAAGAACAAGTAAGGGGACACAGATTGGTTCCAGATTTTTCCTTGAGGCTCCAGATCCCAAATTTGTGGTGGCTGCTGAGGTAGGAGTGTTGTGCCTTCATTGGCATAATTTTCAGTGAAGTTGTCCAGATTATATCTCACTTTCTCCATACACACATAGAGCATCCAACTATGGTGGTTATCAGGAGCATAGAGCAAAGAGAAATGTGGAGACAAACCCTGGTCTTCAAAACAGCCCTGTTAAAGGTTCTCTGCATTCAGAAAACACCGATATTATCTTTAAAGGTACAAAAGCAGAAAATACCAGCCCGAGCATTGCCTCTGCTTTTACCATCTGCCTCTTTACCAGCTGACTGCTGCCCATTTCTTGTCACATCTGCAGGAACACCTCCTACTATGGGCTTCAAGCCATGGGTCATGTATAGTTCCACCCCCTTAACAATTGATGACTAAATATTCTTTTTTGATTGAGCCATTCTTTTTGCACCTACACATTCATTTACTATAATAATCTGACCTCATTGCTACAAATGAAAATGCACTAACACTGACCGCTAAAAGAAACAAAGCAATGTCAAATTCTCATCAGATCTTTTTTTTTTTTTTTTTTTTTTTTAGACTAGGTCTTGCTATTTTTACCCGTGGAACCGCAGGCTCTCGTTGCCCGGGGTGCCACAGACTCAAGCAATCCCCAGCCTCAGCTTCCTAGGTAGCTGGGATTACAGGCACGCACCACCACGCCCAGCTATTTTTTTTGGAACTAGGTCTCGCTATGGGCCCCAGGCGGGACTCGAACAGTGATCCCTAGCCCCGGCCGCTTCATAGGCTGAAGCTTACAAGAATGAGCTACCGTGCCCGGCATCAGATCTTCTTATCACCTGCAATTGTAATCCTGAAAGCATCTCTCTATCTACACCACTCTCTCCCAAAGCTGAAAGAGGCAGGGGGCGCCCCTTGCATTAATCAGAACTGAAACATATGCTTAGAAAGTCAGCAGCAGCAGAAATACACCAGCACCCAGACCAGGAATTGACAATGAAGTCCTCACAACCATACAGTGCCACTGCTTTTCTGGCACTTTACACAAAAATGTTCAGTGTCTTTCTTCAGATAAGAAAGAGGAAATGGGCACCCAATCAAGGAAAGCAACAAGAAAGGGGAAGAGGATGAAAAGAAGGACACCATGAGCAAAATAGGATGACAGAAATAAAGCATACAGCACACATCACTGTCCCCTCTTGAGTCAGGAGCTGCAGTAAGTATAGGTCACCAACAGGAACTTTTCTCTCATTGAAGCAAAAGGCATTTTCGTTCCTATTGAGCCTTTCTGTACTAATTGCTACAAGGTTGAGATCTGCGGAAAATCTTCCAAAAAAAACCTGGACTTGCAATTTAACCTGCAAAAAAAAACTTGGACTCACAATTCAACGTGCAAAAAAAAGATTCACTCTTGATTAAAAGTCAACCTGACCTTTTGGAAGACATTCTAGAAGAATTGATGTTTTAAAATTGATAATTCCGAGTAAGTTTCATAACCACAAAGAGTGGACAGGCTCACTTGAATATCAAGTGTCATCAATGACAAGGATATCATACTAAAAATGTCTTCCTGAGCCTGAAATGAGGGTTAAATAGATGAGAAACGGTTCTGCAGCTCCTGCTCTACAGGCATCCCTGGTGACTTCAGAAATGAGGCTAGTCCTTGAGAGGAGAGGAATCACATGTAGATTTTGTCCCAAGAGTCCACAAAGGGATTGTACAATCCAAGATTTTAAGGTGAAGTGGAAGTGGGGCTATTAGGGCAGCCATAGCATGACTCTTAAGGGGAAGGAGTGCTACAATAGTTGATGGGAATCTATTCCCAAACATAGTTCTACTTTTCAGACTTGCAAGAAAGTACTAAATTTTCAGAGAAAAGGTGGTCTAAACTTTAAAAAATCTGAACCTTGTCTTCACCTTTGATATCGAAATAGGCACACACAGGAACTGGTAAAAGTAGAAATAAACATATCTTGGAGATACAAGTGAAACTAAGTGTCCCATGTCCATTGTACTTGCCAGGGATCAGAAGGACTTGATACATCCTGGTTCTGAGTGTACTCTTCTAGTATCAACTAACCTTTCAGGATTCAAATCTTTGCTTAAGAAGGAGAACCTCAAATGCCCTCCTTCTATAGGTTGATTTAGTCAATGTTTTCACGTGTGTTCTATTTGATGCATGTTGCATGAGACCTTGTGGTGTCCTAATGAACACACCTGCATGGACTGACTGGGCCCTGCTGAGAACACTCTCAGATTAGAAATGGCACACCATTTCTGAGGGAAGTTCTCCCCAGCTGTGTTCATTGGAAGTCTCCTTGGTTGAGCCACTCCCTGCTCCCTGCTACTTATTCCCTCCCGCCCCCCTCCTTAAACATCTCCTTTGATCATCCTGAGAACTGGACCTGTAGAAAATAATGAGCTAGCCAATTAATAACAAACTAGTTAATGAGAAAATATGTTATAGTTTTCACCCTTCCTTTGAATTTTATAACTATAAAAGATACTGTCAAACAATAATCTTTGCTGCATGCCTGCTTTCCATGAGCAGTCATTTTCTTTTAAGGCTTCCTCTCTATCTAGTCTATCCTGCAATTCATATGCTCAGGCCCGGGTTCATTAGTGAGCCACAATGCTCACCATAAATCAGCTGGAACAGATAGCAGCAGGTATTGTTGTCCTCATTGTACCATGATCACCCATTCTGGTAGACTTGACATGGAGGGCAGCCATCATTCCAGTTTGCTATAGCATGACCATGTTATTACTCTCCTCTGGGCCTCAGTTTCTTCCTCTGTTAAATGGGAATTTAAAAGTACTTGTCTACAGAATTCATATAAAATTAAATGAAGAACTAAATGTGAAGTGCCTAGAAAAGTCCTGGTATATTTGGGACAACATGGATGAAACTGGAGAGGATTATTCAAAGTGAAGTGAGCCAGAAGCAGAAGGAGAAAGATAAATACCAGATGGTGACAGTTATATGTGGAATCTACAGAAAGCAAACAAAGGATCAGACAAACACAAATTGTAAGACTGACCCTTGAAAGCTGACCATAGATTCAAGACAATCAGGAGGGGAGAGGAAGGGGGATGGGGAGAGTAGAAACAGGTGGGACGGAAAGCAAATGAACTATGATGGAGGACTACGGGTGCTTTGGTGATATGAAACTATGGTGATCACACCTGAGGGGAGAAATTCTATATTGTGAAAAAATAAATAAGGATTTTTTAAATTAAAAAGTAAAATAAAACATGTAAGACAAAGAAAAGTTCTTGCATTCAATAAGCTTTCAAAAAAATGTTAGTTCCTCTTGACTAAGGTATCAAACCAGGGATTCTAATCCAGGTGTTCAGCACCAGACTAGCTCACTAATTAAGAACCTGGGTTTAAAAATCTAACCAGGCCAGTATGCAAATCTCAATTCCATGAACTACCTGTAAGATTCCATTTCCTCACCTGGTAAGGGAGAGTGATAATAATACCTCCTCCATCCAGCTACAAAGAGGATTATATATGCCCAACATTTGGTAGTTATTGTCCTCATCTTTGATTTTATTCTGTTTTCTACTATCTTACAGAAACACTGACAAAGTAAATTGGAGAGCTTTGTGATATTAAGCCTATGAAAGTCTGAGATAATATCACATAGTTGGCCTGCATAGGTTTTTTAGGAATGTTTTGCTTTAGCAAGATTAAATACTCAGCCACTTGTACTTCTTCTCTGAAGTCTTACTAAAATAACTCGAAAGGGTTTCTCTTAACTTTTTAAACTTACAAGGGCAAATACAAAAGAAAACACATCAGCAACAAAATTTCAGAAACCTGGGTAATATAGGAAATCAAGAATCTTGATTCTAATTAACATGGAGAAAATCAAAAGATTCATGAATGAGCATCACCGGGCCCTTCTAGAAATAGCCATAAAGGTGGGGCTAAATACAGCATGTTGATAAAGAGTCAGACTCTGGGGTACCATCCTGATTCAACCCCAGTTGGGTGACTCCTTTGCCCAACAAAAAATAAAAAGCTTCTTACTGGGAGAAATAAAAATCTTACTGGCTCAAATAAAGTTGAAGATGCAATTATTGTACTGAAATAGAGGAATTAAATATTTGTACGGTGAATTAATAGGGGAATTTGTTAAGTAACAGGGGATTAATTTATTTGTGGAGCACTAATTGAACTATTTATTATTGAATTTAAATATGCAATGCCTCTCAAGACATTTCTCAAGTAGTCATGACAATTTTAAACAAAACGTAAAATTCAGTTCCTTTTATGCACAAACCACCTTCAAAGCACTCAATAGACATGTTGGACAGTGTTGATCAGAACTGTTCTATCAGTAAAGGAAGTTCTATTGGCCAACTCTAGCTTCATGCCAACAATAAGTCATTTTCTGAAGAATCTGATCAGTCCAAGAAGACAAAGACAGTGAAAGTTTCCCAATAAAATGACCAAAAATTTAAAAGTTCCTAAAACTATCATTCCTCTATCATCTTATTAAACTCCATTCTTTGAAATGACACCATCAATCTCCATCATGTAAGACAGGAAACCAAAACAAACTGGAAAAAAAATGCAATTTGGAGAAACATAAAGCAGGACAAAGAAAACTTTAAAAGAACCATTATTAACATCTTCAGAGACCAAAGAGATGCTGCAGCCATAAAACCAAAGTAGATTATTTTAGCAAGAAATATTCAGAGAATTATTTTAAAGAGGGCTTCAAAATTTTCACACAGTAGGAGAAAAAAAAATCATTTTTTTAAAATTCATTTTATTGATTTGTCACAATTGTGCATTAATTGATCCCTCCTCCTCCCTCCATATCCCCCTCTGTATCCCCCCTTCAGTCACTCCTCCCATTTTTCTGCAAATTGTTGTTTGGTTAAGTTGATGTTTAGTTGTTGGTTGTTTGGC
>PVHY01027164.1:0-16521 GCA_004024945.1 Uropsilus gracilis
TTTACTAAATTAGAGGGCCATCTCGAAAACTCCCTTGCCTGGAGTCTGAGGACAGCACCCTTTATGAAGGTTAGTTCTCAGAAACACCCCTCCTGTGGGGGCAGAGAGCTACGCCCGCGGATTGCCGTTACCTCATGGGTGCTTCCACCGCATGGGTACTGCATCGTATGGGTCCCTCATTGAGTCAGCTCCCACAGAGACACAGTGGGGATCTGGTTTCCTGAGCAGCAGCCCTGCTAGGGGCCCTGACCAGCTCAGATCTGGGGTTCTCTGGCAGTCTCCTTCTTGGGGCCCAGTGGATATCATGGAGTCTGTGGAGACCTGGGTGCTCCCCTGCTAAAACCCCTCCTCCTCATCCCACAGTGCACTCTGGAGCACCTCTCAGAGGGGGGTTTTGCCTGGCCGCTGCCTGTACCTCCCCACGAAGAAATAGGTAATGGGATTCACGGAGCTGCTCAGGGTCAAGAGCAGGGAGAAGATGGTAGAGTGGAACTATATATATATATATACAGAGTGTGATAGCATTGTGAAGACTAGGAAGTACACAGTGAAGGGCAGCTCGAGCAGCAGGAAGGCCGGGACAGTGACCAGTATGGTCACATAGAGCTGGCTGGGCCGTGTCCCCTGGGAGCCACACTGGACCCAAATGAGCAGCATCAGGCTCGGCACACAGAGCACCAGGAAGGTGATGATCACTGTCCATCTATAGAACCAATCTGTACTGTGACCCCTCATAGACTTAATGCACACAAGGCCAAGTATGGATGCACACAGGCCCAGTCCCCAGACGAGCGCACACACAGTGTAGGAGAGGTGGCCGGGTGGCGGCACTGGTGCCAGAGGGGGCAGAGCACAGAGACACAGCGCTTCATGCTGATGGCCACCAGCAACCCCAGCCCTGCCAGGAGTGATATGATCTGGATAACTATCACCACCGCATGGACCTACCGTGTGCAATGATGATGGTGTCAGTGTGACCTGGACCCCAGACCTTAAAGGGAAGGTACTGTCAATGCAGGCCAGGCTGAGGCTGTAGACGGAAAAGGGGCTCCTCTTCAGGCGGAACCCCAGCAGCCAGACCACAGCCCCGTTCCCCACGGCCCCGCAGAGGCAGATGAGAGCCCCCACCAGGAAGACAATGTGGAAATTAGCAAAGGGCTGGCTGCTCATCTTCGGCCCAGGTCGTGCTGTTCCCCGTCTTGTTGTTAAGCTGAGACCAGGGATCCCCATCTGGAGGCCAGGGCCTCTGGGAGGGGGAGACACCCAAGGTGGGGTCTGTAGGCTCAGCTGCCATCACTGTCTTGAGGCAGGGTTACTCTGAGGAGGGGTGGGCAGGGGCCTCTGAGGTCAGGGGTGAGCAGCCTAGTATCCATTCCAGTTGCAGACCCCCCAAACCAGGACCTGGGAAACCTAGGCTGCTCCCCCCCAAGATGAGACACCACAGCTGCACCACCCCCACCAGAGTTGCATCTTTCTTGAGACCCTGAGATCCTGCCCAGTCTTCCTGGACCCCGACAGGGAGTTGAGAGGGGTCACAACCGCCAGGGGAGGGGTCCCCACTGTCTGGGCTGTGTCTCCTGTTGGGTGCTCCGCACACCGCTTCTCCCTGGACTCTGTAAAGCTGGGAATTGGCTAAAACAGCAGACAAGAGAGGAGGGTGTAAGTTAAAAAACATAGTCTTCACATTTCATAGACGGAGCATATTTTAATGCACAAGTTTATATACATTTTTGTTATTATTCTCCAGTTTCAGAAAAGTCACAGAGCTCACATCTCAGGTTTATCCCAATGCAGCCCATCCACCCACCCAGTCAACCCTCCACCACCCACACACACAGTTGTGACTCTGAGCAGGGAAGTACCCCCACTGAGCAGCTGCATCTGGGATCCATCACAGTAGAGTCAGCAGGGGGATTGTTCCAGACCCTCACGACCACTATGACATCACTAACGACCCCTAATGTGACTCACACCGCACAATTCTATAGACAAAGTACCCCCAGCTCCTCAATCCTTAAATCCACTGACAGACACCCCCAGACTCAGAGGTGGTTTGTATGGACACTGTCCCTCTAGAGGCTCAGCCTGGTTTTGGGGGAAGACTGTTTTGGGGTGACAACCCCACACACCCTGGCCCTAGTCTAGCACCAGCTCTTGGAGAGCTGCTCAGTTCAGTGTCTGTTACCAGCATGGAAACTTATGCTGAAAATGCTCTCAGCATGACTGTGACCCCACATTTGCCCCCGAGGCCCCCAGGCTCTTCGGGTGCCCTCTGTGGGCTCTCTGTGACCCCATGTTCCCACGACTCAGCTCTCCTCACTGGTAAGTGTCATTATTCACTTCTTTTTGGGAGACCATTTATGAAACCCTCTTCCCAGCTCATCTGTCTGAAGCAGCCACAGGCATGGGGGGCAGATGAGAATGATGCCCCTGAGACTCAGCTTGCTGAGGGGGGAGCACGAAGAAGGAGCAGCTGTCCGGCTCAGGGAGGAGGAAGCACAGCTGGGGCCCTTCACCTGGTCTTCTCCAGAGCAGGGTTCCTGAGCAAGACTGGGCCTGAGCGTCTCCTGGCTGTTGGATCCCGGCTGTCTCCACAGGGACTGGGCCACCTCCCGCAGCTGCCAGAGTTGGGGCCACTGTGGGCTGAGGACCCTGTTCTGGGAGGATCTGAGGACCCTCCTGCTCTATGCTCCCAGTCACATGGGTCCCTCAGGGGAGTCCCCAGGCTCCTGAGGGCTGGGCTGGGTCATCCCCTCCTTTTCTAGAAGCTTCTCAGGAAGGAGTCACTTCCCATCCTCCTAATTGTGTGAAACTACAGCACAAAGCACAGCACTCAGGAGATACAGTTGTATTGAGCCTGACACCCATTTCAGTATTTGGGAAGAAGATAATGACTCTGACCCAGATTTATTGAAATATCTTGTCTGATGTATTTGCTGTTATCTCTGAGTGACCCTGTGTCAGATGGAGGCTTTGATCTCGGGGGAGCAGAATCCTGGGTAGCCTGAACCTCAGTTCCTGGCTGTTCCCTGGGCTCCACGGCCCACAACTCCAGGCCCAGTGACCTTAGGGCCTTTGCACCTGCTCTCTGCTGACCATGGCTTCCTGGGAGTTCTCCCAGAGCAGCCTCCCTGCCCTTGTAGGCCTTCCCCAGGTCAGCCTTTAGGGGAGTGGGGGGAACTGAGGCTTCTGACCTCTCTATCCTGGGCTCCTCATTTTCATTGAAGGTCCCCACCCACTTGCTTCCCTTACACTCACAAGATGGGCTGCAGTAGCTGTCCCACACCCCAGACTCGTTCTCTGGGGTTGTCCCTGACTAAGAGGACCTGCCCCATATACCACCATTGGGCGGCAGCGATCCCATAAAATAGCCAAGTCCTGTGCAACCTCCAAGGGAAAGCTCTGGGATGACAAGGAGGCGTCACTGACAGACTTTCCATCCCTGGCAAAGAACAAACTTTCCACCCTGTGAAGTATCCCTGGCAAAGAACAAGAACCCAGCAGTGTTCCTCTAGGCAGGAGACCTGACTGTGGTCACCTCACTGTGGTCACCTCTGCTCCCAGCATCAACACGCCCCTCCACTGGCCAGAGGGCTTTCCTAGGAGCTTCCAGTGAGTAGGGGGAACAGCTGCCAGAAGGCTGGCAGTGGACAGGAGCTGACAGAACCCACCTGCTCATTGGCTGAAGGAGGCTGACAGTTTGCACCTGGGAGACTCCCAGGGTGCGAGGTCTCACTTTGACCAGTGGGTTGTGTGGGTTCATGTGGCTCCCTAGGGCAAACAGGGGTAACCTACTATTACTTTTGAGGTCTCACTGTGGTGGCTCCCTTGGAAAATGTTGGGGCCCCAATGGGGAAAGTGGAGTACCCACTTTTACTTTGAGGGTCCACAGTGTGGGTGTTCACTTGGGGAGCTCTGCTTTGGTTTTTGAGGTGAAACTGAGTGTAAAAGGCAGGCAAACTCAACGTCACTTACAAGGAAAAGGCCGGCACTATAAACCAGCCACTGCCAGTTCCTTTGAGCTCCATGACCTTACAGCACTTCCAAGACAGACTCATTAAAG
Source organism: Uropsilus gracilis (assembly GCA_004024945.1). Lineage (NCBI taxonomy): Eukaryota > Metazoa > Chordata > Mammalia > Eulipotyphla > Talpidae > Uropsilus > Uropsilus gracilis. Next base: position 4,064 of record PVHY01027164.1, read on the forward strand.
ACAAAGAACAGGGTTTATTTACAAGAGAGGAAGGGAAAAGAAGAGTCACTGATGCCACATGTGGCCCCTGGTCTCACCCCAGTCCAGTCTGTCTCTGAGTCCTCAGCAAACTCCCCGAGTGGCAAGACCCTAGTCCAAAGATTTCATTCCTTTATCCCCCCCAAGCCAACAGCTGGAGTTCCCAGACAAAGCCCACACTCCAAAGTTGGCCTTATCCCTCATCTGTGAGAGGCACAGCTCAGCCTTCCTGCCACTGCTCCTCTGTGTTCTGCTGTCCTCTGCTGCTCCCTCTGAAGGGTCCTGAGCCCCTCAAGACTTCACCAGACACAGCAACCCAACCCCAGGAACCTCCTACTGCCCAGAACATTCAGTCCTCTCCAGGGCCACAAACCAGCCCCAGTCCGGATCTCCAGCCTGGGCCTCCTCTCTGGCTGCCACAGCAACTCCACTTCCCCTCACTTGTAAACCCGATGCAAACACTTGTGGCTTCTTTCCTCCAAGGCGGCCACTGGCAGCTCCTTCACACTTTCCAAGATCAGAGCCCCTGACCAGAGGACCAGGGCGGCAAGAGCAGAAAAGCTCTGTCCCAAATCCTGGGGCTGCTCAGGTCCCCCCCCCCCCAGTGGCCTCATCCACCATCACTGAATAAAAATCCTCCAGACTCTGCCCACTCTAGGGGTTCACGTACTGGGCCTCCTCTTGGGACTTCGTGGGTCCCACGTTGGGCTTTTCGGTCACACAGAGTGTGGGCTCCCTGGCAAATTTGGGGTCCCCATTTGGCCTAGGGGTTTCTCACAACAGGGTCTCCCCTGGACTTTGAGGGTTTACAACTGAGATGAACTGCTGGCAGGGGAGAGCCATGAGAGCTGCTCCTTGAGGGGTTCCTGGGGAGGTTGTTCTCCCTCTCCAGTCCAGCCTTCATTGGAACCAAGTGGGTAACAAGTTCACTAGTGCCGAGGGCGGGTGTCCATGTGGCTGAGCTGGTCATTGTGACCAAGGGACTGAGAGATGACCGATCACACATCTGTGGTTGTGATGGTTCATATTTTGTGTCAATCAGAAGGAGTCACAGGCTGCCCAGAAAATGCAAACCTTTCCTGGCTGTAGAGGGTCAAGGCTCACCTTTCAGAAAGTAGACTGAGGAGAGCTTCACCTCCCTGGTGGGGCTGGGTTCAGCCAGAGTTGGAAGCCATCATCGTAGGGCATGGTTGGCCTTCATCGGAGGAGAAAGAGTTCCATGCCTGGTGCTTGTCATCTGGGACAGCAGCCTTCTCCTGCCTTTGAACTTGAGATGATTCTGAGGACCCATCTTGCCTCTCAGGGCTGGAGCCAGCGTAGTCTCAATAGAACCATACCTTTGGCCCTCCTGGCCCTCGGCCGTCTTGATCCTCGCCTGAAGGAGCTTCTGACACTGCTTGTGGGTGCCTGGTGCAGGACCTCTGGTCCATCTTGTCTGTATCCAGCAGTGCCCGGCTTTCCCACCCACAGGAGGTAGCTGGTGCTTCTCAACATTGGCTGGCACCAGCGGGGTGTCTCAGTCCTGTTCTCAGGGTTTGAGGCTTGTCTGTGGTTGCTCCATGCAAGCTCCCTCTCCCTGACCCAGGCAGCAGCCCCCACCCCCTGGACCCCACCAGGTCCAGGTCATTGCTGTGGGCACAGCCACTAGGAGTAGCACGGGGTGGACAAGCCACTCATGGCATCAGGAATGCCAGGAGGTGCAGTCTCAGCCTCAGGGATGGTCCTGTGTCTAGAGCATTATTCTCAAATAAGCATCCCAGGGAGCTCATACCAGTGGTTGCCAAGGAGGGGGGAGCTGCAGGAAAGATGGACAGTCCGAGCTCACTGCAGTGGGGGTGCATGGAGGGTCTCGGGGGGCTGGGGGAGAAGCTGGAGAAAGGATAGGGTTGAACACAGCCCCTGATGGCCCCAGGGAAGTGTGGACTACATTGTAGCCACAGAGGAGGACAGGACTGGCCAGCTGGGGAGGCTCAGTTCTCCTTCCCTAGAAGAGCCATTGTAGGGGTCTCCTGGGTCCTGGAGCCCCAGCCTACAGACTCTGCCCAAGAGGGGTTCCTAGAGAGGGCAGACCCTCTAGGGCTGAGCAAAGGGTGAATGACCCCCTCAGGCCCAGGAGGGAGGGAGGAGGGGGGTGGGGGCCAGGGCCAGGGCTAGGGCTGAGACCCAGATCCTGGTGGAGGGGACAAGGGGACCCACACTGACCGGGGAGTTACAGGGGTCAAGAGGAGCAGGTCTAGATGTGAAGATTCAGTGACCCGGAACACGGGGTGTCAGCCCACTGGCTGGGGTTGGCAATGGGCAGCATGCCCCAAAGAGGGCCAGGGTGCCTGGGGGGACCCCACGGGCAGGGTGAGGTGATAGGGTAATAAGAAATGAGGAAGGTCAGTCTCCCATGCAGCCTGGAGAAGATTAGGGTGAGAACTCATCACCTGCCTGGGACCCACAGGAAACCGGGACAGGGGACCAGTTCGTGAAAAAGAGGTGACTTCCCTGATGGGAGCCGATGTCACGATGGACACAACAGGACAGGTCCTCTGGCCAGAGCCAGGTCAGGGAGAGGGCAAGCCTGGATATAGTTGGCAAAACATGTTCTGAATGTCTGACTCTTGCCCTGCAAGTGGGACTTATGTTAAAGAGACCTTGACATCCTGACTCATGTGCTGAACTCCCCTTGAGAGCCACCGATTATACTGTTTCAGCATTTGTCAAGCCCATAGAAATGCATTTTCCTTCCGTTTCTCCCCCCTGGGATTCTAAGACATATAAAGGTAGGAGGCTCTACACTTTTTCTACCAGTCTCTCCAAAAATCAGGAATAAAAATTTATGAAAAATAGAGGGATTTAAGGGAAAACTTTTATCTGAGCTGGCCGAGTACCCATCAGGTGCCAGTAAAATTTTTAATTGCCTCACTACCCTGTATCACTAAGATTTGCCTCACTGCAGCAGCATCAGGCTGTTCTTGGGACTAAGGAAACTGGTGGGCGTGGCCATTGTGAGCTCAGGGGACAGAGGATCCCCTCACAGACCTTGACAAGAAGGCCAAGCTGTGCTCTTCTCCGGCCATGATTTAAAGGAAGGCCCACGGACACCATCCTCCGGATGAGTGACTCCAATTCCTGAGCCTCTGTCCTCCAGCACAGGGGCGGGGACCCCCTGGTGTGGTCTGGGACCCAACAGCAGGTGTTTTGAGACTGCTCAGGAGCGCCCTGGACAGGTAACTCTCCAATGCCTGCATCACTCACTGTCTGGATGTGACAAATGCCATTTGGCCTCTGTGACCCGACCTGGCGGACGGAGCAGACTTGGCTTCTGAAGGAAACAGGTCTGTGTGGCTGTGGTGTTTCCCTGGAACAAACTGTTTGGGAACAAACAAGCCTTGGGCCATGATACGTCGACACAGAGGGTTGAGCTCAGAGCCTGGACCCAGGCCTTAGGTGGGGAGACATAAATCTGTTGACACTCAGAACATCCGGGGAACGGGACACTAGAAATGCAGAAGGAATCCTGGCCCTCCGGGAAGCCATCTGGGTGGCCAGCCAGGGTGGCCACTGAAACTGCCTTAGACCACTTGAAAGTTTTGCCGGCCCTGTCCATACCAGAGCTGGACCTGCCCCTTGGCCCCAGAACCCCAATGAAGAGCTCCAGATTGCAGGGGCCTGGAAACTGAGGAAGACACAGATGGGCGGCACAAACTGCCCGACCGGAGGATCCTACAGCCATGGGCAAGGAAGGACTCTATTCCATTGGATCCATTGCAGCAAAGTAAAGGCCACTGTCAGCTGCTGTGTGACGTGTGCACAGGTGACCAAGGGACACCTTCTAGGCCACCCTGGAGCAAGGTACAGAGGAGCCCACCCAGGACAACGTGGTGAGATGGATGTTTCTGAAGTCAAGCCAGGCCTCAGGGACGCCGCTATTTATTGGTTTTGTAAATGTCTTTTTTTTTGGGGGGGGGGGAACCAAGATTGAGATGACTTGGATAATTGTTAAAAAGTTAATTCAAAAAATCATTCCTGGTTTTGGCCTGCCAGCTGCTGTGGGGTCCGATAACAACCTGGCTTTCACAGCCCAGGGAATCCAATTGGTGTCCGGATATGACAGATTAAGTGGCATTTTCACTGTGTTTACGGACCCAGAGGTCAGAAACAGCAGAGAGGAGAACTCTCACTCTCAAATAAATAAATAAATGAATCGACCAAATCACTGGCAGTGCCTGATGCGAACTGGTCGAGTCTCCTCCCCCCATGCTGCTGTGAATCAGATGCTCACCTCATGCTCATGGTTTAGTCCCTCTGAAATGAGGTTTGGCAAAAATTATTTGTCCTTTCATTTATGATTTGTCTTGGTGGATGTTTTCACGTTGTTATGTGCTATTTTCCTGATTCTAATGATTTGTGATTGGGCTGGTGAATTGTGACTCTTTTGATTCTTTTCAGACAATCATGGAATCCATTTATTGCAGACAGTTGCTCAAGATTGATTTAATTTCTCTGAGATGTTATATTTCTGATTGTGTCTCTTACATTGGTAATGATGTTTGTTTTAGAGTTTATTAACCTAAATACCAAAAAAAGTGTCTCTTTACCTCAAAAGAAAACAGTGCGAAGGGAGAGTCATCCAAGTCACCAGCCCATTGTTTTGAACAAGTCTATGGTTTGACTCAGTTCCCTAAAGCCAGCAGGGAATGAAGCAGAGACATGCTTGCAGGGGGATGGGGACTGAGGTCAGACATGGCCAGACCCTCCCCAGCACATGCACCAGGTCATAGTGACAAGGAGTGTTCAGTTCTTGCCTTGAAGCAGAAGCTGCCAAGGTCCTTGCTCAAGTGCTTATCACACTCAGGAGATATCAGGGCAGCAGCAGATAATGATCAGGGCATCACTGCAGGTGCTGCAAGACTTACACTATTGCTACACTGTGTGTTTAGCCTGCAGTTCTGCTCCAGCCCTCTGCCTTGTAGGTCTGCACTGTGCTCTCCCCTGAGCCGTGTCCAGGAGGGACTTCCTGGCTGTTATCAGGTTCATTGTTCTTTGGACTTGGGATTTGGGCCTGACATGACAACATTTTAGGGTAGGGAAATAAAACTGGATGTTTCCATTTGGAAGACCAGAGTAACCACAAATTGGAGGAGGCTATCCTTTTGATAGAGCCAAGCTCGGATCCCAATCATGGAGGAATGCTGATGTCAAGCCACTATCAAAAGCACCTATTGGTAGAGCTAGAGCAGGGGATCCCAAAACAAAAGGATTCTGGAAAAGCCTTAAGAGTCTATCAGAAAGTAAATGAAAATCCTTCCCAGTGTCTAGAGAGGATTATGCAAGCTTATCTTAGTTCTGTTTCTGTAAACCCTGAAACCTGGGAAAACAAAAAAATGGTCAAATGACTTTTTATTGTCCAGAGTGCTCCAGATATAAGGAGGGAGTGAGCCCAGATTGAATGCTGTCGAAATGGCTACTTCCCAATTTTGGAGGTAGCCTTTAGGGTGCATAATGAAAGAGAGGAAAGGAGACCTGAGTTTACAATGCCATTTGTGGAGAGAGGAACCAGAACTGGACCTCAGCATGTCCTAGGAGGACCTAAGAGGGAGACAAGGAGAGCTTCTTTAAGAAGGACCTCTTAAGAATAACATTTGCAACAATGTGCCTGTTGCAAAGAGGAAGGCCTTGGGAAGGAGAGAAGTCCCTGCCTTAGAGGTAAACAATCAGAGGAACAGGTATGAAAATGTAAGAAGCAGCAGACATGAAAGACCAAAACAGAGGGAAAGAAGACTAATGGTTGTTTAGAAGAATGGTTCAGAGCAGGAGTAGGAGTGCCCAGGGGCTCGGCTTGATGTAAATAAGGTCATGGTACTAATTTCCTTGGAGCCCAGGGTAGCACTTAGTGTGGGGAATCATTTGATGGAGCCTTAATATTGTTCATGTATTTGATCTGGGTAATTATTTGTCTGGTAGTGGAAATGCCTGTAACTGTTACTGTGATTGTGTCATGTACTTCTGTTACCTCTGTATTATATGCCCTAGATTCAGCAAAAACAAGAAAGTGGGGTGTATGAAATGCAATGACTAGTGCTACTGTTAATAGCATTTTGTGCCTATCTGTATTGTATAATCTTGTTACATGTGGTTGTAAAAATGTAAAGGCTTGTCCTGTGCCTACATAGATATGTGGACTTAAAAAGAAGAATGCAGGAAATGAAAGGGGGCAGAGTCTGGAAGATTTCTTTACTTCTGTGATGACGGATGTGGACATTGTGGGGGGCATGAGTGGCCCCCAGGATTTGGGATCAAGGATTTCAGCTTTTGCTGCCCCAGTCCTTGGGACAAGGGTTGTTGATCTTGGAAACATGTAAAAAATGTCGCATTGGCCACCATGGAGGAAAGAATCAGCAAGTATTTGCAACAGATTTACAGGTGAGAGGAAGCAGAGCAGTCTTTGCCCAGAGATAGGGAGGCCCAGGCTGGAGATCTGGAGCCCCGGCTGTATGGTGGCCCTGGAGGTGAATGAATACTCTGGGCAGTGGGAGGTACCTGGAACTGGGTTGCTGCGTCTAGTGAAGCCTTGAGGGGCTTGGGACCCTTCAGAGGGAGCAGTAGAGCACAGAGGATCAGCAGAACACTGAGGATCAACAGCAGGGAGGCTGAGCTGTGCCTCTCACGGACAAGAGACAAGGCCGACTTTGGAGCGTGACTTTGTCTGGGAACTCCCACGGCCATCTTGGACAGAAAAGGGGGCAAAATCTTTGGATTCAGGGTCTTGACACTGGGGGAACTTTACTCAGAGACTGACTGGGCCGGAGTGAGACAAGGGGCCACACATGGCATCAGTGACTTTTCTGTCTCATTTGTAAATAAATGCTGTTTGTTTGCCTTAATGTGGTCTGTCTTGCAATTGCAGGTCAGAAAGAACATTGTGTGTGTGTGCCAGCTTCAGGCTTGGTGTGGGAGACGCCATCTTGGAAGTATTTTTGGGCCTTTGGAGATGGAACAGTAACTGGCCCTTGTATCCTCAGTGACTGTTGGTTACCCTGGTTAATAACATCCTGTTATTGTTGCTTAAACTGTTCTGCTACTGTCTGGCCACTGTGCTGCGGGTGGAAGAAACCTGGAGTGTGGGCCCCTTATTGGGTTCTCCTGGTTTAGAATCACCTTCTGCCCAGTTTCAGGTAGACACAGAGGTGGCTGAGGGTGTAGATGCTCTAGCTCCCTATCTGGGAGGCTTCTAGGGTTTGGTCTGACCACCCACTACCCGGTCTTAGCTTCACTTAGCTTCACTGCCCTGACCCACAGGGCAGTGATGATACAGGAACTGCTGTGGGGAGAGGATCCCTCTTAGGTCCTGGCACCTCCCACCCGCATCCAACTTGGTTACTGAACCCTCAGGGACACTTGGGTCCCACCAAGGAGAACGCATTGAGAGGCCCCCCTCTGCCTGTGGGTGCCCCAGAAGAGAGGGCACTGGCCCAAGAACACCGGTCTCTACATAGTCCAGGCCGTTTCCTGTTCTGCTCCTCCTGCCCTCACTGCTGGCTCCTTCCTGGGAGGCAGTGAGGGGCAGGGCTAGATAGGCCTCTCTGGGGGACGCTCTGGGAACACACACCTGCTCCTCTGTACAGGGGAGACATGGCTTGGGGTGTGGGACGTCTGCTCCCGCGTGGACTCTGGAGGCCTGGCTGGGGTCCAGGCGGTGTTTGCTGTTAGGTGTTTAGTGTTTGCAGGGGAGCGAGACAGATGCAAGCGGGGAACACGTCATCAGCTCTTGGTGATGAAACCTCATCTGCTCCTTCTGCCATCACAGCCGTGTCAGAAGGAGAAACTCAATTAAGAAAAACAACAATGGAAATTTCAAGAGTTTATAAATGTGTGCGTCCAAAGATCCTATAACTAAATGAAACCCCAAACTCCTAGCCTGTGCAGCACATGTTGGGGCATCTCATGGTCTCCAGGGCTGGGAGGGGGAGGTCCCCTCTCTGATGGCATTGTGCCCCCCACATCCTGAGCGTCAGACCATGGCACACTCCCAGGGTGTCTCCTGTCAAGTGATTGTGCCAGTGACAGGAAATGGGTGAGTCCCCTAGCTGGGATGCCCCAGGTCTGAAGGTGAGGCTGGGGTATGGGGCAGCTCCTCCAGTGTTTCCTGCCTGTGAGCGCTCATCCACCTTGGAGTTGCGGGTGAGGGGCCTGGTGGGAAGTCAATGACGCTGCAGACCTGTGGTGGGTGAGGACAGGATCTTGGCCACCATCTGGGGGTAGGGAGGGGCCAATATCACCACCCACCTGTCACCCAAATGCCTCATAGCTGCTTGGGAGTCCGGCGCTCCTCTCTCTAAGACTGGAGGCCTGGGGGCTGTCAATCTCACGGGCTTCCTTCCTGGCCAACAGGGAGGACACCCAGCAGGAGGAGGGGCTCTGGGAGGCCCTCACATAGCAGCAGGGAGGACCCAGGGGATCACCACCCCGAGAACACAGGCTCATCTCCCCTGATCACAGGACCTAGTCCCCACATCTCAGGTCCTTCTCTGCTGCAGGAGAAGGACAGCTGCAACCCCAGAAGTACCCTTGGCCCAGGTACTGATGAGGACGGTCAGGCACCTGTACCCCCGAGTAGGGGGGAAAGGAGGCAACCTGGGATGGAAATGAGGAGACCAGGAAAGAAGTCAGGAGCCTCATATCCCTGAAGGACTGATTTGGGGGCTGCCAAGAGGGTGGGAGGCTGCTATGGGAGAAGGCCCAGGAAGCCATGGTCAGCAGAGCAGCAGGTGCAAAGGCCCTGAGGCCACTGGGCCAAGAGCTGTAGGTCAGGGATCCCAGGGAGCCACTGGAAGGTTCAGTCTGCGCAGGACTCTGCTCCCCTGAGGTCATGGCCTCTGCTTGGACAAAGAGGACTCGGTGCTGATGATAATGAGTCTCTGGAGACAGCAGATAGTCCAGCACGTCTGTGACTGAGACACTGGAGCTTGTGCAGGAGGCAGTGAAGTGCTTTAATTACAGAGAATGAGGAATCATTTCCCCAAATACACAGGGCAGGACTCTGTGGTTTCCTAGTAATTACTGATAAGTCTTACTGAGAAGCTTCTAGAAAGGAGGAAGGAAGGTCCAGCCCTAGGAGCTCCATCGAGGGACCCAAGTGATGGGGAGCATAAGAGCAGATGGGTCTCTGAATCTGCCCAGAGCTGGGTCCTCAGCCCACAGTGGCCCTGACACCAACAGCTGCTGGAGGCGCCCCAGCCCCTGTGGAGACAGCCGGGACCGGCAGCCAGGAGACGCTCAGGCCCAGCCTCGCTCGGGGAGCTGGCTTTGGAGGAGATCAGGTGAGAGACCCCAGCTGTTCCTCCTCCTCCTCCCTGAGCCCAATAGGCTGCTCCTTCTCCGTGCTCCCCCCTCTATCCTCCCTCAGCAAACTGAGTCTCAGGGACATCCTACCCATCTGCCCCCCCCCACCCGTGGTTGTGGCTGCTCCAGAGCTGGGGGCAGGAGCAGGATTTGCTGGTCCCCCTGGAGATGGATAGCAGGGCTCAGAGACAGAGGCAGGAACTCCAGAATTTCTGAAGGTTGTGGGGGACTGCAGTGTCCACCCACCAAGGATTTTGCTCCAGAATTTCTCCTTGTTTGCTTCTTACCCATCCTAAGGGCAACCAACGGACTCAGCCATGAACTGGGAAGGGGATTTCCTAGGGGTTTCACTGGTGGCCCCTCATAAAGAATTAGCGTAACACTTAACTGCCTGTGGAGCAGGGTCATGAGGAATATGGGTCAGAAAAGTCTCCAGAAAGTCAACCAAAGAGGTCCACCAGCAAGGGTTGTCTATGTGCTCAGCTGTGGGTGGGTCTGGAGGGTGGGGGTAGCAGGTGTGTCTTGTCCAGGCTGAGCTGGGAGACCCGGGGGAACAGTCACCTGGGCCTGGGAGGACTGTCTCAGCAGCAAACACATGAGGCGTCGCGTCAGATGCCGCGTGCAGACGACACGGGTGTCATCTCTGCTGTGAGGAGCAGACATCACTGTCCATCCTGTGTGTCCCCATCCACAGAGCCTGGAGGAGATGCAGCCTGGAGCCCAGGAGCACCCAGAAGGAGACCCAGCCCAGACAGCAGGGACCCCGCCTCTGGCAGTGAGAGACCACAACTCAACTACCTGTCGGGGCTCCGCAGAGACGGGGCAGATTCTCGAGGTCTCAGGAGAGACGGGGCTTTGGTGGGGACAGCACAGCCCTGTGATCTGCTTTGTAGGGGACGATAGAGCTGGTGGGAGTCTTCCGCTGGACTTCCCAGGTCCTGGTTCCCAAGTGTCCTGAGGGTCTACAGCTGGAGTCAGGGGCCGGAGGGTTCACGCTTGACCTCAGAGGCCCTTTTCCCTCCCTCCCCAGGGTGACTTCTGCCACAGAGCAACAATGGCATCTGAGCCCACAGTCCCCACCCTGGGTATCTCTCCCTTCTGGGGACCCTGGGCATCAGGTGGGGGCGATGGGCCAAATATCCATCATTGGTTCCCTCCAAAGTTCACATGGAGGCATGATTCCTCCACGCTGGTGTCACCCACAAAAATGACAGTGAACAGCACAGTCCTGGCATGGCCCCTCCTGCCCTTTTCACACCCCCGTGATGTTGTTTTCCTGCTGACGATACTCGTCAGCCTCTGCGGGGCCGCGGGGAACGGGGCTGTGGTCTGGTTGCTGGGGTTCCGCCTGAAGAGGAGCCCCTTCTCCGTCTACATCCTCAATCTGGCCTGTGCCGATGGCGCCCTGCTCTTAAGCCACAGTGTCCATCTCACACTTATCTTCCTTCAAGGTTATACACAGGAGCTCCGTGCGGTGGTGTTAGGGGTCTGGGGCATGTCCCACTTGGCAGGGCTGGGGCTGCTGATGGCCATCAGCACTGAGCGCTGCTTCTCTGTGCTCTGCCCCCTCTGGTACCGGTGCCGCCGCCCGGTCCACCTCTCCTGTGCTGTGTGCATGCTCATCTGGGGGCTGGCCCTGTGTGCGGCTGTATGTGAGCGCGTCTGTGGTATTGTTTTTCCATGTGACAATATAGGTTTATTACATGAGGCCATGGCGGTCACCACCTTCCTGGTGCTCTGCGTGTCCAGCCTGATGCTGCTCGTGCGAGTCCAGTGTGGTTTCCAGGGGACACGGCCAAGCCGGCTTTACGTGTCCATCCTGGTCACCATCCTGACCTTCCTGCTTCTTGCGCTGCCCTTCACGGTCCACTTCTTTGTCTTCACAGTATCATCTGTCTCTGCAGACATTCCTGCTCTGTTGCCCATTTTAGACCTTCTTTGTGCCCTGAACTGCTCGGTGAATCCCATCATCTACTTCTTCGTGGGGAGGTGCAGGCAAAAGCCAGGCAGGACTCCCCTCCGAGAGGTGCTCCAGAGGGCGCTGAGGGACGAGGAGGAGAGGGTTGAACAGAGCGGCACCCCCAACTCCACGGACACCACAATATCCCTTGAGCCCCGGGGAGATGGCCGCCTGGGGAACCAGGTCTGAGCTGGACCTGCCCACCAGCAGAGCTGCCGCTCAGGAAACCAGGTCACCTGCTGTGTCTCCTCATGGCTCCTGTGAATAGGAGGCTGCGGCTGTTCTGAAACATTAAAGCATTTTGTAATGCTCACACGCAGTTGCTCTGGATCTCCTTTAAAAAAAAAAACCCTGTTATCTTCCTCCTGGGGTTTTCATCTGCTTCTCTTCCTCTGTTGCTCGGAGAGAGGTCCAGGCCCAGGGAAGGGCATCTTCACGGGCAGGGCCCCTGGCTTCGACCCCCTTGCAGCCCCCACATTCCTGGTCTTGGGGCTCCCTCAGGTGCTGTGTGCCGTTTGCAAACCAGAAAAATCCCTGCAAATGAGACAAGGAAAACCTCTCTCGTTAACCTGTCCCCAGAAAATTGAGGGACTGAATTATTGCATTGACCTTCTGAGATTGCAATGGCACCGCTGGCTTCCCTAAATCAGAGAGAGTGACCACCTGCCTACACTCCTTATTCCTCAATTGCTCTTAGACTTTCGAATGTTAATTGCCTCTCAGGTTTGTGTTTGTCTTCTTTGAAATTCATCAGACCCTCATCCTGTGTCTCTACAAATGCCCCTTTCTTTTGTTAATAAAGTTGCCTTTTGGCTCATAATTCTATTGGGCCCCCAGTCATGGCTGGGCAATCTCTCTCATGATTCTTCTCTCATACCTTGCATCTGACCGTCAACACCCAGGGGCTGCCCTGCAGAGACTCAGGGGCACAGCCGGGTGTCCATGGGTGGCCTGAGGTTCTGTGCTTGTGCCCCAGTTCTGCTGTAGACAGATAGCCTTGGGGGTGTTAGCAACTGGCCCTGTGGCCCAGAGGGGACACTGTGGCCATCTGTGCAGAGGGAAGGAATGTCACCAGGGCTCCTCCCACAGTTGGTTTGGAAAATCTGTATCCCAAAGTCATCTGCTACTCCCCTCCCCACCAGGTCTTAAC
>PVHY01027165.1:0-16515 GCA_004024945.1 Uropsilus gracilis
GGTGTCGGGGAGCCCGGGACCTGGGGTTGGGGCCCTGGGTTCCAGGGGTTCGAGGACCAGCGGTCCGGGGCCTCTGGGGGCCCGGGGGGTTCCGGGGATCCGGGGTCGAGCTCCGGCCCTCCCTGCCCCGGCCCGGCCCCGGTCCCGGCGGCAGCTCCGGGCGGCGGGGTTTGGGCGCTGGGGCCCGCGGGGCGCGCGGCGGCCACGCGGGGAGCAGGCGCTGGCGAGCGGGGGCGGGGCCGTTCGCGTCACTCAGAGCCGCCAGCCAATGAGCGCCGCGCCCCGCGCGCTCCGGACCAACCGGAGGCCGCGAGGCTCGTGAGTGGCAGCCGGGGGGGCGGGAGCAAGGGGAGCCGGGAGTGAAGTTGGAGCTGAAGCCCGTAAGCTATAAAGAAGTTCCAGGGGGGCGTTTTCGGCTTCCAATTAGGGGACACCGACGCCGCGGCCGCGGCCGGGGAGGACGCGCACTCTCGGCCGCCGCACCGGTCCCGGGGCCCGCACCCCCCGCAGCGCCCCTCCCCCCCTCCCGTGCATGCCGGCGCGCGCCCCGCTCCTCGCGGCCGGGGGGCAGCCGGGGCCCCGCGGCGCTGCAGGCATGAGTCCGGCGGAGAGGCGGGCGCCTCCGCAGCCCGGGCCGCCGGCCGGGACCGAAGGTAGGTGCAGCTGGGGGCCCCGCGCCCCAGCCCGCCCCGCGCCCGAGGGGGTCCCCCGCGCCCCAGCCCGCCTCACACCTGCGGGGGGCTGCCGCGGCGCTGCCACCTGTTAACCTGGCGCCGCCTCGCCCCCGCCGGGCCGGAGAGCGCCGGGTCACCCCGAAAGTCCCGGGGGACTTGCTGTGTGAGCGCCCGTCTCGGAGGCGTCCGGGAGACGCGAGCCCCGAGTTGGAGAGGCAGCGCGGAGCTGCCCAAACGGGGGCTCGGCCGCGCCGCGGGGAGCCCGACTCGCCGAGACCCGCGGGCGGGCGGGGGGGTGGGGGGGACGGTGTGTGTACCGGGGCTGGCGGGGCCTTGGGAGGGCGCAGTGCAAGACCACTTCCCCGGGGGCCTGCAGGGGTGCGGGGCCGCGAGCTATTCGCGGGGACCCGGGCTCGCTGCCGGGGCCCCGTTTCCTCCCATGCACACAACCCGCCCCGCCCGGCCGGGCGCGGAGAGCTGGGGCGCCCCGGGGCCCTCTCCGGCGGGTCTTCAGAACTCGGGGGGTGCAGGAGTGATCGTGGCCCCGCGAGGGTCTCATGCGCCGGTGCTCTTGTCTTCACAGCGGCCTGAACGAGTCCCCCGGCGTCCCTGGTCGCCCACGCGGGGCTCCGAGCTGCCTCCCGAGCCGCCCGACGGAGGCGCAGACGTCGCGGCTCATCATGTCGATTTTCCCAGGACCCGGGTTCGCCGCGCCGAATCGAAGGAAAAGCTGACTTCGTCCGGCCGTCTGATGCCCAGCGCCGCCTAGGATTGCCCGGGCGCTGCGTGCCCCCCACACCAGCGCCTCCCGTTTGAAAGGAAAGCCCCCCCACCCTGCCTGCCTCGCTGGTTGCACCCCTACGACCGTGCACCCCGAAGCCAAGACTTCCGTCTCTGCGCCCCACGTCGGCTTTCTGGTTCTACCAGCGCTGCTCTCCAGCTGAAAGCTGCGTTTTTGGTTTTGGATGACTCTCCGGAGCTTACCTGGTCAGAGGAACGGGGGAACGAGACACGATGAAAGAGAAGTCCAAAAATGCTGCCCGGACTAGGAGGGAGAAGGAAAACAGCGAGTTCTACGAACTGGCGAAACTGCTGCCTCTGCCTTCGGCTATCACCTCCCAGCTGGACAAAGCATCCATCATCAGACTCACCACCAGCTATCTCAAAATGAGAGTCGTGTTCCCCGAAGGTAAGTGACCTTGCCCAGGTGGAAGTTCAGAGGCAGGGCGGGGGGGGGAGGGGATTGGCCTGCGAGGAGTGAACCTGCACCTGGGGGCAGAGAAGGGGGATCTGCTCCCCCACCTCCTCTCTGCAGAGGGACTAGCACGGCTGCCGCTTGGCCAAGGACCGAGCGGCACTTAGAATTCCTGTTGCCTTCGCGTGGCCCTTCCTGCTCGCCCCAGTAGTACTTTCTCTTCACCCCATCGACATGTTTGGTCGGGAAGCCGCCCAACGCCGGTTTTTGTCAACACTGCAGACACGGGGCTCATGGAAAGTACAACTAATGCAAACACGACTTTCTTTTCTTCTTCCTCTTGTTGGACTTGTGTCCGGTAGGAAGCAGGAGCACTGCCAAAATTCCTGCATTTTTGCTCTGCGGAGAGCCGCAGGCCCATGGAACTAGCTAAGCCAGTGAAGCATTTCCGTGTCTGTAATTCCGCAGAAGAGCAGGCACGTTCAGCAATAGATAGGTCCGGAGCTAACCCAGTCTCCTGACTGCTTGGGGCAAAGGTAGCCTCCGCTTCCCGGGACTTCCAGAGCTTCCGAAACTACCCCCAGGGCTTGGTGATTTGCAATTCTGGGCTTGATAGTATCTCTGCGGTCGTAGGCTGTTCCCCAATTCGGAAGGTTGAATTTAGATGACAAAAGGACTTGGGGAATATCTTCCGGGTGGCAGGTTGGCCAACGGATCTGGGGAAATTGTCTTCCAAGGCCCGTGAGTTAGACGAGCTGCTGACATGATTTAAAACTTGTGTTTGGATGATCAGGATTCGCTGTGTGAGGCCTCGGATGCCTTCCTGAGCACTGTCCTGTGTACTACCGTTGAGACTCACTAGGAAAAGGAAACGGCTCCGTTCCCCCCCCCCCCCATCCTTTTCTTTGCCCACATTCGATAACATGAGCAGGTTTCAAACACGGTGCCGCTGTCTTTACTGCGGCAGAGGAAGGAGAGCATGTACAGGAGAGACTGGTAAGCAAGCACACACAGACGCCGGGAGGGAAAGAACCCTCTCATCTACAAACCAGAACGTTCATGTTTGCCCCGTAGGGATTTTTACAGTAGTTGGTTTTGTTTCCATGTTTGGCCGTTTGTTGTTTTCTTTAGGGAAACAGGGAGCGGGGTGAGGCGCTGGGGTTGCAGTTTCACTTTGTTTCAGCTTGCCTGAAACTTTCCCAACCGAAAACCTGAAAAGCATCCTCCAAGTTAGTCTGGGACTCCAAAAACGTGTGTATTCAGAGTCGAGTTTTTGCCCCTGCACTACTGGGGGCCTTCTAGGCGTGTTTTTTTTTTTTTTTTTTTGTGGGAACGGGGTTCCCTGAACCATCTCGTCTGCCCTGGGAACCAAAGGCGAGAGGGCTCACCGCCTCCAGCGCCCGAAAGGTTAGAAAGAAAAGAAGGGGAAACAGATATTAAAACCCTGATCCCACTCAGAGGCGCAGAGCACACGGTTGGTAAAGGGGGGGAGGGGGGAGGGGGGGCGTTATTAGGCTCCTCTGCCTTCTGCTGCAAAAAAGCCATCTCATTGTCTGCTCTACTGTCAGCGCCCACTTTATAAAAATAAAGCTACCGCGAGCTCGGCCGGCCGGGCTCGTCCTAACAGGGTTATTAGCAGTGATTTGTCAGCGCCGCGGGCTCAGTGGGCTCCCTCGCGGCCTGATTCCTGGCCGCTCCCGTCAATTATCGGTGGCGAAGGCGCTGGCTGTTTGATCAGAAGAAGCATATGGTGCTGCTCGCGGGGCTTCGAGTCGTCGCGGGAGGGAAAGAGTAGCCGCCGCGTCCCGGACAGGGCCGCGGCGCTGGGGAAGGCCGGACCGCCGGCCGCTGGCTGCCCGCGCACCGGACGGCGGCGGGGCATCGGGTGGGTTTCCTGCTTTGTTTTCCCTTTGAAGAGAGCAAGCTTTCTTGCGGGAGCGTGGCGCCCCGGCTTAGAACATGCTGAGAAATACATAGGTGACCCCCCAAGTAGGCGCTGGTAGCAAACGGTTATTTTTAGACATTCCCTGAGGGGGCCTCGCCTGCCTGGCCGGTCCCTTGGCCTGTGCTTTCCACAGCACCCCTCGCCGTCCTCCCAGCACCCCCTCCTCCTTCACCCCCCCCCCCCTTGCCGGTCCCTCCTCCCCTCCCTTCAGTCGACGAGTGTGAGTTTATTGGGAGGAGGGGATGCACAGTGTGTGAACTCTGGGCACATCATTTATTTCTGCAGCTACTGTGGCACCCATAACTCACCCGTGCAACCCCCCCACCCCGAGTTAGACAGGGTCATCCGGACAGCTGGGTCCTAGGAATGAGGTTGTAGTGTTGAGGGTAAATTAATTTCAGCCACGCCAGCCCAGTCCTTTAGAACATGAAAGAGCAACGAAAATCCAAACAACCACCACCACCAGCTTCCACCAAGTGTTACTATCACCGGTCGCAGCTCCAGGCCACGCCTGCAGAGGGCGCTACATTCGGGTCAGCTCTTGGGCAAGGCAGAGGCTGGGCATGATGCGGGGCTGAGATTTGGGGGACACTGAGCACTTTATTAGAGGGGGGCATCCTCTTTCGGGGGTGAGAAATGTGGAGAATTTGCTGGAAGATGAAATTGGTTTAAATATACATACATCTCCCCCCTTCCCCCCACAACGTATCTTGGTCCTAGTGGTTAGTAGATCTTCCAAAATTTTTGCTTTAAAGCTGGGATGAAGAGAGCTGCCCCATCATGGCGAGCACTGAGTATGTGCAACGTGGTTCTGAAGTCGTTAACAATGACTTTAAAAAGCCACTGGTTTTTGGTCATAGATATAACGTTCATGGGAAACACCCGCTAATGCCCAAGGATTAATCGTCAAAAAGGGTCTACATTTTTTTAGATTCTTCAACTCTAACTCATACCCGTCCTCCCTCTACTGTTCCAGACAGAGTTCTCCACCAGGGAAACTGCAGCTAGTATTTATCTTAGTAGATGAAATTGAGTTGTGTGTGTGGAGGGGGGGGAACAGGGCTTAAAAGAGAGAGGGGGGAATATGGGTACCTGAAATAATTAGGCATTAGAGATGCCTGTGTTTACTTTGGCAGCACATATACTAGATTCAAGATTTCATAGTAAAAAAAAGCAACTCAGGGAAGATTACTATGAAGTCGTTAAAGCTACCAACCCTGTGTATCTTTCACTTGGTAACATTCTATGCTCATACAGCCTTGCAAAGGAAAACTGGATGCTTGTAAAATGTGTTTTTGCAGTTACCAAAGCCAGAAAAGCAGATTTTATTAAAAAGTGACATAACTTTATTTGTGTGCAAAATAGACTACATCAAACTACAGAGAACTATGTATTTGTGATCCAGAGATAGTGCACTTTTGGTTGGCCGTACACTGGCTTGCAAAATAACCTTTGAAAATCTCAGACATGTTTTCCAATCCATAGCTGTTCGGAATCTTGGTCACATCACACTACCATCTCATTGTCAAGCTATCTTGGAGAAATACAAGTAATCACAGAGTTGAAATTAGTGATTTTACAGGAAAGGGAATCTCTCACATCTCCACAGACCCTTCCTATAATATTCATCTCCAGGTTGAAATCCTTAATCACCATATATATATATATATCATATATATATATATATCACCATATATATATATATATATATATATATATATATATATATATATATATATATATATATATTGAGGCTGAGAACTGAAAGAAAAAGGAAAGTGGCCCCATTTCCCACGTGGATGGGTGATTTAAGGCTGTTTTTCTTGCTGCTGGGGGAAATGATTGAGCATTAGGTTTCCATGTTTATTTTCTTACAGAAGTTTTTCTCATTTAAAAGCCTTTCAGCGCAGTTTACGCTCCACGCTGTCTTCCTCTGTTTAAGTCCAGGTTTGATGTTGACTTAAAATGTAAAGTGCAGAACTAACCTCCGTGCAGGGCATTCGCAGGGCAGATTTGTGTGTGGGAGATTGTACCTCAGATCAATGCAAAGGCTACTTTTTTTTTCCCTTGGAGAGGAGGGAGCAGTAACAGAAACAAAGATCCCAACGAAACCCGGTCTCCCGAGCGCTGCTGCCAAGCCCAGGACGATCTCCCGCTTGCAGCTGAAACGGGGCTGGATGGGAGGCGGCGACCTGCTTTCCAGCGGAGTTGGCTTTCGGCGCCGACCAGCGCTTGGCAGCTGCGAGGTTTTGCAGACCGACCTTCGCAGCCAGGACGTGAGCCGTGGGCCTCGCTGGCGCCCGGCATCTGCCAGCCGGAAACGAAATGTCTCAAGAAAAGGACATTTCCTCTGGGCATCTTCAACCGAACCACAGCTTCGGAGAAGTGGGGTTTGCCCGGGCGGGGGTGTTGCCTCTGCAGCCCTGGGCCAGCGCGTCGGAGGAGATGAGCGGGGCGCCGGCGCGGGCTCCCCACGGGCCCGGCGACCCCCCTGGACGCTCCCGCGGCGCCGGGCCCGAGGCCGCGGGGAGACGCAGCGCCCAGCGCCGTGAGGACCCGTCCCTCCGCGTCCGCCTCCGCTCGGGGTGCAGCCGCCTGGGGGGCAGCGGCCCCTGGCCTCCGCGGGCGTGTCCTGGCCGTCCGCGCCCAGCCGGGTGTCTGCCCTGCCCCGGCTCGCCCGCGCGCCCCAGAGGCGGACATCGTTGTTAGGGTGCCCGCGCCCTGCCCCCCGGAACGTCCGGCCCGTCCCGAGACCCCACCTGAGCGCGGGGCGCCGTGGAGGGCGGGCTGGCGCGGCTGGCGGGCTCCAGGGCCGAGGGGCACCGCCGCGGGCTTTGGGGGCGCCCCGACTCGGCCCGCTCCTAGGGGTCAGGCGTCCGGGGCGACTTGGTGGCCGCCAGGACACAGCTGAGCCCGGCCTGCGGCCCCACCGAACTGGCTCGCGGCGGCTCGACCCGCAGGCCGAGGCCTGGTCGAAAGCCTCGCCCGGGGTCAGCGCTGGGGCGCGGGCAGCCGCGCGCTCCGCTCCGGATGCGCACGAGCGTCGTGGCGCCTCCGGCCGCGGCGGGGGCGGGGGGGGGGGGGGGGGGGGGGGCCCCGGGGGGGGGGGGGGGGGGGGGGGGGGGGGCGAGGGGGGTCCCTGCGGCGCCCAGGGGAGGGCCGGGCGCGCACTGTCCAGGACCCCGCAGAAGCTGGCCCCAGGCGGCCTCCGAGGCCCTTGGAGGACGGCCACGCCCGCGGAGGTCGGGACAGGGCCTGGGGGAGGGCGGGACCCAACCGCGGAGGCGGCGGGTGTTTGGGGCCGAGAAGCGCCTCCTACCCACTGACCGCTTGTCCCGCCAGGTCGCTCAGGCCCCGGGGATCTCAGCTCAGTTCCGCGGAGCGCCCGGCGCTGGACACGCCTGGAGTCCCGCAGCCACGGTCACTCGGTGACCAGGCTGGGAGAGGCCCGGACTCTGCCCGCGGCCGGAGTGGCCAGCGCAGCGGAAAGCCCGGGTGGCACGAGCCCCCCTGGACCTTCACTTGGGGGAGGGGACGCAGCCTGGGAGTGGGGGGGCTTTTCCCACCTCGGCCAAGTTGGGGGTCAGGGCGTGGGAGACTCACTCGGCCTCCCCCAGCCCCAGCCCCGGCATCCCCTGGAAGGCAGCTCGCGGTCGGTCAGGGGGACCCAGGTCCCCTGGAACGACTACCGGAAGTCGTGTCTCTTGGAAAACCTATGTGATCATTAATAATCATTAATAATCATTAATACTGATTAGAGCGATGATAATATAACGATGATAATAACTCTGGAACTGCTAAACAGGTTCATTCCTCCCTCGCCGTGCCTGAGAAGGCGGCCACAGATGAAGGCCCCTCGTCGTCCGTGTTGCGCCGAGCATGGCATTCATTGTGCAGGGAGAGTTGGAGCAATTTATTCCCGCGCTTGCAATAACACAGCTGGGTGAGGGCCCGCGCCCGCCTCGCCCGCGCCTCATCATTCATTCGCCAAGAACGGGCCTAAATTGTGCCTGTGGGATTAGGTCCATTTTCGTGGATCTCCTTCGCCTCATTTGGTTACTAATTGGTTTCTTGTTTTATAAATCGAAATCTCATTTTCAGGAAATTACAAAACCCGGGCCGGCAGTCCATTGAGGTAATCCTCAGGTCAGGGGGTATTTAAATGGAAATGGCTCAGCCGCGCGGAGGGTAAAGCAACAGTGCAACTTCTCCCGGGTTTGCTCCTGAAATGCGAGCTCGCCCAGTGGAGCCACAATAGCTACACCCCAGCTAAGACGACTTATGTAAATATGATCAACCGGGCTGGAAGGGAAAAGGGGGGTGTGTGGGGGGGGAGGGGGGACGCGACGCCACATTTATCTGCGAAGGTTCATGTGGCCTATCTGGGAAATCTTCCAAAATAGACTATGTTTTCCTTTGTCTCCCACCACTTTAGCTCGGGGGGAAAATCCTTTTGTCTCAAACCCGATTTAGCGATCGCCTCCCGCCCGGAGCTCTTTCCCTCCTGGGCGAAACCGTGTTCCCCGGGCCCCCCCCCCCCAAGACCAGGGAACCTTTAGATCTGGTTTCCCCTGTAATCCCGAGACCCAGCCAGCGGGTTTCCTCCTCGCTGGAGACCACAATCAAAGGATTTGGGGATTTGCAGAAACGCCATCTCCGCCCCGCAACCCCCCCCTCCTCGCCCACCGGTGCGGGGGCGCGAGGGGGCCGGAGGCGAGGTGGGGGGTGTCCGACCCGGAGTTTTCGGGGCGCCCGAGCCACGGCCCAAGTTTCGGGGGGCACAGGCTGAAGGGGAGCTTAGCTCGGGCCTTAGGTCAGGTGAGCCGGCAGGTAGAGGGGGGCTGGCCAGGCGCTCATCAAACATTAACCGAGGCCGGACCGTGTGACGGGCGCTCCCAGCGCAGGCATCGCGCCGAGAGCGCAGAAGGCTGGCGGGGGAGGGGGCCGGGGGGCGGGGGCGGGGGACCCGTTCACCTGCCGCGGGACGGGCTGTTCATTAACCTGCAGGGGAGGCGGCCTTTCCCCTCGCAGGCGCATACTGATGAGGCCGCAACCCCAGCCGGCGAGTAGCCGCGCTTCACCCGCAGCCCAGCGCCGGGGCGCGCGGGACCTCGGGGCACGAGGCCGCCCCGCGAAGCCGGTGTCAGTTTAGAAAGAAAGACCCTGTTGGCCCCCCAGGGCGGGCCGCGCAGCCTGGGAGGTGCCGGGAGCGCTGGGGTCAGCCCGCGGCCTCGGCCCCCGGTCAGCGGGTCGCGGGGTCACCAGCACCCCCGAACGCGGGGTTTCCGCTGGGACCCGCGGCGGCCACGGGTCGGCTTCACCGTCAGGGTCCTTCCTCCCCACCAACCCTCCCACCCCCCGCCGCTGCTGGTCGGGTCTGTGCAAACCCCGGGCGACAAAACGCCGCTGGCCGGTGCCAGGACCCAGCAGGGGCGCTGGGCTAGGAGGGAGGCGCGACAGGAAGGTGACAGGGAGGCGTGTGCAAGGGCAGCGGTGGCCGCGGCCCTGCAAGGCGGCCCGGGGTGGCCGCAGGGAGCAGGACAGGGGTTGCTCCGAGGTGTCTCTGTTGCAAGACTGCAACAGGCTGCAGGCGCGGGGAGGGCGAGGACGGCGGGGGCCGGCGAGGGGCGCCCGTGTTTGCAGAGCGCCGCGGCAATCGTTAGATTTATTTAGATGTGCAAACACCCGGGAAGACCCCATTTGAGCTTTCCGGGGCGCGCACGGTGGCTGGTGACCGGAGTTCGCAGCGCTTGCTCAGGCGACAGGTTCTGGCCAACGGATTTTGAGCCCAACTCCACGTTTCATGCGAAAGACCCGCCCCCACGACGACGCGGGGGTGTGTGTCGTTGTGTCGCTCAGCGATCTGCCCCCCTAAGCAAGGAATCAGCGAGGCACCTTTCGGGGGGGCGGGGGGAGGAGGGGTGATGTTAAACCTGAAACCTTATTTCACGGTATAAGGTGACAGTGTGTCACCATCTAGTTAAAAATCATTTCGGCAGCGACACGGGGAACACATAACCCAGATGTTTGGCCTTATTTTTTCATTTTCTTGCTACAAACAGCGACGAACGCGGACTCCTTATTTAATATTTATTTGTTTGTTATTTTCCCCCTCTTACTCAATTTTGAAAAGTCAACCTCGGCCATCATGAGGTTTTGTCTTTTAATTTTTCTCTCTTGGCTGCGCTTTGGTATCGCCGTAGAAATGGCTTTTGGCCAAACCTGCAAAGACCTGAAGCAGGTAGCATCGACGAGAGGGACGCGGTGTCCTTGCAAATATGATGGCTGCAAAGTTGAGAGCAGGAAGATGCTTTCTGTCCAGAAAGGAACACACAGCCCGACCCGGCAAACGACTTCCTCCTAAAGACATGGAAGTCTGAGGCTGAGGACCGGGAGATGGCTGAGAGCCCGCAGCCAATCAGAACGCCGGTCCGGGACGGGCCGACCGCCACCTCGGGTCGCGCTAGGCAGGCGACGTTTGTCGGGTTGGATGAAAACCGACGGCCTCCTGTCAGGCTGAGGGGGAAAACTTGGCCTGAGAAAGTGTCCCTCCCCCCACCCCTCCCCAAGAACTAGTGAACCTACACAAGTCACCCTTGGAGTGTGGTGTCAAGGTCACAAGTACCCCAGCCCCGCCACCTGGCAGGGGCGGCCAAAACTCGAGACCTTCTGACCAGAACGGAGGCGGCTGGTCAGGGCTCAAGGCGAGACTCTGGGCCGGAAGGAACTGACCGGTTCCAGGTGTGTGTGTGTGGGGGGGGGGAGCGTGATGGTGTCCAGTTCTGTGCGCGAACTTTGGGGTGACAGAAGCTCGAGACGGGGCTCCGGTGCTCGCTGGGGCAGGGTCCCCTCCCTCAAGGGTCCATCCGTGTCTCCGCAGGGCTGGGCGAGGCCTGGGGCCACTCGAGCCGGACCAGCCCGCTGGACAACGTTGGCCGAGAGCTGGGCTCGCACCTGCTGCAGGTACGTGCGCGGTTGTCGTCGCGGGGTGCGCGTCCCGGCGTGGGGCGTCTTGGTTCCCGGAGAGATGGGTCCCACCCCCTGCAAACGTAGAACGGTCAGCGCCTCCCCTCACCAGGTGCAATGGCTGCGTGCGTGATTGCGAGGGGGAGGTGAGGTGAAGACCTTCACTTAGGTGGAAAACATCCGGGTTCGGGTTCGGATGGCCAAGGAGCCGTGGAGCGCGCGCCCTTTGTCGCCAATCCACCGAGGGGAGCGACCCAACCGCCGGAAAGGAGAGGTTTACTGGAAATAGGGGGAATCAGGTAGAAATGCGGTCAATGCTTTAAGCCCCATCGTTCCAGATCCTGCTGGGTCTGCAGCTCCTGTCAGATGCTTCCTGTCGTCCTGGGTGTCTCAGCTCACCCCAGGCCAGTCGGGGCCTGGACACACCCTTAACCACCCAGGGGACTTTGCCGGTGACACTTGGATGTCCGATGGTTTACTGTGCTCACTGCCCCGCGCAGGCGCAGTGGACTAGCAACTCTAGAAAATGCTGCCCTATGGAATGGCCTGTTAGGCCCCCCTCCCCTCTCCCTCCCTCTTCCCCCTCCTCCCCTTCTTTCCCCTCCCCCTCCTTCTCCTCTCCACCTCCAGCTACTCAAGGGGGTCCCAGCACTGGGAGGATTTCAGCCATTTCTCCCATCTTGGCCAGAACTGATCGCCTCCCGACTCCTTCCGGTCGAACAGATTTTGGTTTCACAGAGTAAAGAAGGGCCTTCCTTGAGAAGCCCCTCACAGGCCTGGCGCCTACACCCTCAATTCGGTTAGGAATGTGCTGTGTCTTTTCCCCAATAATCTCTCAATAACTGACCCCTGTTCCCCAGCCCCATCTTTTCATCCCCCCAGCTATTTCCCCTCATTTACATTAACAAGAAAACCAAGCCAAATAATCCCTTATCCCTTCTAACTCTTGCCCTTGTTTCTTCCTCTTCTTTATCCCAGCCTTCTCAGAGGATTAGTTACAGTCTCAGTTTCCATTGATTACCTTGTCCCAACACTGACAACCCCTGTCTGCCATCTCTCTCTGTCACTGTGCGCCATGTAAACTCCGCTACGTCCAGCATAGATTGTTATTCAGGTAGACCTTGTTTCACCTGATGTTATTCCCTCCATGATGATGATGGGGCTGATTGTGTGCTCGCAGGAAAGGCCTGCCCTCGTGAACTTCCATTCTAAGGAGTGAAGGGTTGCAGACTTCTACAGGTGCACTTCATAGGTTAAGGGGTGGCATAGGTGCTACAGAGAGAACCAAGAAGGGAAAGGGGGAGGAGGGCTGTCTTCCACTAACACCCTTTCAAATGGGCACCATTACAAAGGACCTCAATCCGAAGGAGATATTTGGGATCTGGTGGTGTGGCATTGCTTACTGCGACTCTTTCTCTCTTGATCTCTAAAGTAGCACAATTCTCTGAATTCTTCGCCTTCTTGGCTTGTTCCTCTTGTTTCCCCACGACTGGCTGGCTGTACACGCTGGCAGATTCCCCAAGGTTCCAGTTCTGTCTCTTCTCCCAGGGCTCCAAGCCTCCAGGTGATCTCAGAGAAAACCACTGCTTTTACCCCTTCCCCCACCTTTCTAGTATTCCAGCTATCCTTTCCAGTCCAGATAGCTCCCCTGAGCTGCAGACTATTATTTTCTATTGCCAAGTAGATGCATCCAAATGGAAATCTATGTGCACCTCAAGTTTAGCATTCTAATTCAAGACTTCATCTCCTGCCTTCCGACTTCCACTCATTAAACAACTCACTATGCCTTCCGAAGTTTTAACCGTTGGCTGATGGTATTACCCTCAGCTCAGTGCCTGCACTGAAACCCAGTCTCACTTTTCTTCCTGCTACCCTAAATTCTTTTTTTTTTTTTTTTGAGACTAGGTCTCGCTATTTTTGCCCATGGAACCGCAGGCTCTCGTTGCCCAGGGTACCACAGACTCAAGCAATCCCCAGCCTCAGCTTCCCAGGTAGCTGGGATTACAGACGCACACCACCACGCCCAGCTATTTTTTTTTTTTTTGGAACTAGGTCTCCCTACGGGCCCCAGGCAGGGCTTGAACCCTGATCCCTAGCCCTGGCCGCTTCATAGGCTGAAGCTTACAAGCAACAAGCCACCGTGCCTGGCCTCACCCTAAATTCTACAGCCAGAACTGTATTTGACTTAAACTCACCTTCTCCCAACCCCCCTTGTGGTCACCCAAGTTCAGAGTGGATGATCTCCCGATCTTTCCTTCCCCACTCTGTCCTCCTGTAGTTTGCTGTTCACACTCTGTCAGGAAAAGCCCATGAAGCACCACTAGTTCCTGTTTGGAAACCTCTGCTGGAACCTCTGAGGCCATTAAGAGCAACTCCACATTCCTCAGGTTAACATCTCAAACTCTCCAGAAAACCTGCACCACTTTACACCCTCAGATCCAGCTCTGGAACCCCAAGTTCTTCATCCTCAATACCACAGAGCCCCCCCCCAGTCCTGACCTTCATCACAGCATTGATCTTGCCCAGGGTGCCCTGCGCCCCTTCTCGAGCCTGCACTCCCTCTTCAAGTTCTTGGAGCATAGAACAGCTCCTTTTAGGCCTCTCTGATTCTCCCAAACCCCCTCTGGCCACTTATCTCTGGGTCCCCCTAGCATTGTCTGGTCAGCTGTGTCGTCAGGCTGTCACGTTGCCCCCGTTGGACTTCCAGCAACTGGAGAGCAGGATTGTCCTCATCTTTATGTCTCCACAGCTCAGCCCGAAGCCTCATTCACAGAGAGAAAAGAACAGGGACCTTCTAGGAGTTTCCTGTATGGAGAGGCTGTCAGTTTAACGCATCAATGTAAACACACACATATACACAGGAGCGAAGCTCTATAGAGGCTGCTGGAAAGCCTCTCATCGCCTAAATCCCCCTCTCCTGGACTCTGCAGAGCCACTGGCCAGTTTCCTTAGGTCTATAAGCGACTCGATTGTCAGGCCTTCTGCATCATCCAGTTACCACTATTCTTTAAGAATGGCCTTTTCGTGGTGACAGGACATCACTGCTATGGAGTCCCCCCAAAATGACGTAGGAACTTCCGGTTCTTTCAGTGACCTTCATCCAAAGAGGCTGACCTACCTCAGTCAAAGGCTGTGACCCCCCTGCTCCCTCCCTCACCCCCGTGTGTGTATGTGTGTGTGTATTACACATGCATCTGCCTTGTCCATTTCAGTGGGTCCTGTGTTTGGGGGGGAGTAGCTTCAGCCCCCCCCCTTTGGCTCTCTCCCAGCTCCCCTCCTATCTGTTCATGAATTTGGAATGAACAGAAGATAGAACTTTTGTGGCTGGTGTCTGTGTTTCTACTCCATCTCTTGGCACCAAAGGATGAACATCCTAACTTCTGCCTCCCCCCCCCATCACCCAATCTCTCCCATTGATCTAATGTGCTCCTTAACTCCGTCTCCCTCTCCCCAGACTCTGGATGGCTTCATTTTTGTGGTGGCCCCAGATGGGAAGATCATGTACATCTCCGAGACAGCCTCGGTCCACCTGGGTCTTTCTCAGGTAGGTGAGTGGCCCACACCTCCAGCCTTCCAAGGTTACAGCCAGAGCAGGAGGTAGAGGCAGGGGGAGTTTCCTCGGAGTCTTTCTCTGGGCATTTTTGCAGCTGGCAATACCTCAGCTGGCAGGAGGTCAGGATCCCCAGGTCTTCTACCTCCCTTATCCTTTAGCTTCTACCCCAGACCCCACGGTGGATGCCTTTTTGAGTCTCTGCTGTAACTGAGCACCTTGAGAGAGCGCGTGGCATAGGTTTTCACCAGTCAGGAGCAGCTGCTGGTTCTTGTTACCCATTTCACAGATGAGGAAAACAAGGCGCAGACAAGCTGCCGTGGTTGGCAGGCAGCCGCTGGAATGAGCGCCCAGGGCTCCAGAGTTCTGACTTGGCCTCCCAGCCCTGGAGGGCCTAGCCCCGCCTTCCTGGCTCCCCTCCGAGCCGCGGGCCTCTTCCTCTTCGGAGCTGGCCACACCCTCCTCTTTACAGGTAGAACTGACTGGGAACAGCATTTACGAGTACATCCACCCCGCTGACCACGACGAGATGACCGCAGTGCTCACGGCCCACCAGCCCTACCACTCTCACTTTGTCCAGGGTAAGGCTGCCCTGCGCCCTCCGGCGCCCGCCTCCAGCCCGGGTGGCTTCACCCCAGGGGCCCTCAATCCTCTGCCTCCTTTGCTCCTCTCTGCCAGAGTACGAGATCGAGCGCTCCTTCTTCCTGAGGATGAAGTGCGTGCTGGCCAAGCGGAACGCGGGCCTCACCTGCGGCGGCTACAAGGTGAGCGCCTGGGGGGGGGGGGGGGGGGGGAGCTCTCCCCGCAGGGCGGCGCGGACTAAGGAGGTGGGACCCCAGATGCGCGTGGTGTGTGGGGGGGGACACGTTGCTGGGGCTCAGGCCTCCCCGGCACGTGTGCGAGCGCCCCGGACTTGGAGGAACCGCGAGGCCCCTGGCCTTTGGGAGCTCCGCGGAACTAGTTTAAAGACACCCTGACTGACGCCGGGCACGGTGGCGCGTGCCTGTAAACGACAGGTTATGGAGTCGCGGCGGGGTCTGGGGATCGCGGTTCGAGGCTTTCCCCGGGGGCAACACAGCCAGGCCTAGTCCCCAAAAATAGCTGGGCGTGGTGGCGCGCGCCTATAATCTCAGCTACCTGGGAGGCTGAGGCTGGGGATCGCTTGAGTCTGGGGTACCCCGGGCAACGCGAGCCTGCGGTTCCCCGGAAAAAAGACACCGCCTGGGGTGCTGCGCGCCGGGGTCAGGTCTAAGCCTGCTCCCGCCCCGAGAGCCCCCGAGAGCCAGAGCTTTGGCGGGAACAGGGTTCGCGAGCAGGTCCAGCGCCCTGTGGGATTTGGATGCCACCGGGTTGGCGGGACCCAGGCCTCTGAGGTCGTTACAGCCCCCTCCGGTCCAGCGCCCAGGGAGGGAGGCGGGGCCACCGATCCGGAGACACCTGGGAGCACCGATAACTCCGGCCACCTCCGTGGGGGGGGCGTGGTCACTGGGTGGTGGGGGCAGAAGCGCTTCCGAGGGCCTCGACCCCCTTCCCAGCTGGTGGGCGTGTCACAGCCCCGCGTCTTCCCCCTTGTCTGCGCCGCAGGTCATCCACTGTAGCGGCTACCTGAAGATCCGCCAGTACAGCCTGGACATGTCGCCCTTCGACGGCTGCTACCAGAACGTGGGCCTGGTGGCCGTGGGCCACTCGCTGCCCCCCAGCGCCGTGACGGAGATCAAGCTGCACAGCAACATGTTCATGTTCCGCGCCAGCCTGGACATGAAGCTCATCTTCCTGGACTCCAGGTGGGGGCGCGGCCGCCCGGGAGGGTGGGCAGCGCGGCCCAGGGCGGAGGGCGCCCAGGCGGAGGGCGCCCAGGCGGGTGGGCAGCGCGGCCAGGGGGCGCCCGAGGGCCCAGGGCACCCTCCTCTTGGGCCCGTTTTGCAGCTATGGCGACTGATGAGGCCCGGCCGAGTAAGGGTGGGCGCCGGGCCTGAGACGGTTGAGGCCCGGGCGGACTCACGCTCAGGCCCTGGGGTTGCTCTCTGCAGAGTGGCCGAGCTGACCGGGTATGAACCGCAGGACCTGATCGAGAAGACCCTGTACCACCACGTGCACGGCTGCGACACCTTCCACCTGCGCTGCGCCCACCACCTGCGTAAGGCGTCCGCCCCCACGGGATGGGGGGAGGGGAGGGCGAGGGGGG
>PVHY01027166.1:0-16522 GCA_004024945.1 Uropsilus gracilis
GGAGGAGGAGGAGGAGGAGGAGGAAGAGGTGGAGGAAGAGGAAAGAAGAGAGCTGTTTTATGAATGCATGGGAAAGAAATAAGGCCACTGAGAAATACAGACAGGGGAGACATTCCTACCAACAGTTGTCAGCAAATCTCAAGAGAGAATGAAGACCAAAAGGAAGATTCCTTCCTGGGAATGGCTCCCAGAATGGAGTATACTACAGTACATGGCCAAGAAAACCTGCCCAAGCTACCAGTCACTACCACTAGAGATGTACAATTTTCAAACCCAGAGATTTCCCCTATAAAATAGTATAGTGGGGCTTAAGGAAGAGATGGGAGAACATCCATCTCGCACTATTAATTCTTTCTTCCCTGTTTTATTTATTTCAATGAGTAAGTGCTACCTTCATTGAAAAAATCATTTAGATTTTGTGTTTTAAAATAAAAAGGAAAATACTCTCCTTTAGGGCCGAAAGAGAGCTTGAAAACAATTCATGTCAGGAGCCACATTTACTGAAAAGAAAACTGGGGCTGCTAATCTTGTGCTCTCATTCCTCCCCCAGATGCACCCTGCTGGGATGCAGAGGCCAAAGTGGAGCAGCAGAGTGTAGTGAGTTTATTCTGGCTAGACTAGCTCCTGAGTCCACTGGTGAATCATCAACCACTATCCGTTGTGCTCCCCAGAAAGCATAAGCCATCCCAAAGCCAAAACCAATCTTATGAAAAATTTTTCCCAGAATTTATTTAAATATTGAAAACTGGTAACTCAGCTGCACACAACAGCAGACAGATTATTCTGTGAAAATGACCACATCGGTTCCGGGTAGTCCAGTCACAGCATTTGCTAGAAAGTGTAGACAGTCACAGTATCCACTATTCACATAGGGCCCTAGCCCCCTTGTTTGCCTCACTAGGATTTCGGTCCCCACGAAATGCCTCCTAAAGAAGTGGGTACCCCAAATCTGGAGGACCTCAGAGCATGAGCCTCCTTCAGGGACTCTCAGATATTCTGATCACTCCAGGACGCTGGGCAAAATCTCCCCTTCTTAAGCCATGTGGAAAATTCCTGGAGGTACTGATTGAACACAAAATCAAGAATGAACAAAATCTATTCACCCAGCACAGCTCCTTCTGCAGAGAACTGAAGAGATCCTTACCTAGTCTGGCCCTAAGATGGTTCCCAGTCAACTTATATCTTAAAGGCAACAATATATATCAAATCACCACTTGAGACAAGACTGAAATTATTCTACTTTGGCTGTACCTAAAAACCTGAAACTACAAAGCAGAGATGCAAACCATGTCAAGCCAGATTCATAGCAAGAAACCTTTATCTTCTGTGGCTTAATTCAATAGAAACTACTGATTTTTGCCATTTCACTTTTTTTTAATGGAAAAGATGTTATTCTGGAATGACTGAATGATACAGACTTCATCCTTTTACAGAAAAGTTATTTATACTTAAATTACAGTAGCTCTCCCCATGTTAACAAAGCTGTCATCCTGTGGTGTGATTTACTACAATCTTGTAATAGAAAAGCTTCATTTCCTTGACACCTGGACAGTCAGGGGGCTGATAATTCCACATTGCAAATGTTTGCTCCTCTCTCCTCCTGGGAGTATGTTAAAATCTAAGGTGCAATTTTACGTCAGAATAATTCTGATACTAATTTCCAGAGGACCCGCCCAGTTGTATGCATATACAGGGATGCACAGGTACCTAGCTCCATTCATCCCAGGAATCCCACTAAAGCTCCTCTTTTTCTTTAAGCAATAAATAGTTCTCGGGATGGAGAACTATTTCAGATTGTTCAGTGTTCAGATTGACTGTACGCACATAATTAAATGGCATCAGAAAAGAAAGAGATGTTGAAAATGACTTGAGTGTTAAAGCCTGAAATTGGGACTTTTAGGAACTCAAGTTTCTGTCTAAATGTTATAAATAGTACTGATTCAAAAAAAGTGCTTTCAGAACATAATGGACAAAAGAGAACACACAAAATTCAAGAACACCTATCAAAATCAATCCTTTCTCTCTGGACATTACAGAAATAGTAAAAATAGCCAATAGTCATGCTAGCAAGAAAACCAAAGGAGAGGAAGAAAAGCACCTCCTTGAAGCTACTGCCACAAAAAAGACATCTTTTCTTAAGTAGCTACAGTCTTTTCTGCATCTTCAAGCTAATAAAATCTAGGGAATCTAAAAGCCACTTATGCTCTTCAATATTTTCATTGTTAATATGTTTTCATAAAATTCTCATCAGAAATGGAGGTAGATGGTGTGAGGGCCATTAAGCAGAGCTAGTGGGACAGAGCCCATGATGAGAAACTCCCCTGCAGAGATGGCACAGAGTCTTGTGTAGCATCCTGGTGTTCCTGTGTGTCCTGCTGGAGGGTCTCCGAGGGTAGGGAAGACAGGACAGGAGATAAGCAGATGCCCAGAAGAGCAGTCAGACACCCCATTCCAGAGGGTCCAGCTATGTGGCCTGTCGCCCCCTCCTTTCCTTACCTGCACTCACTGTCACACACCCCCTTCCCTCACTTGTACTCAGTGCCCTTCCACGGCTTGGTCAGCACACAGTTGGGAGCTGGCAGTCAGTACGCTGCCACAGTGAACGTGATTATGGGGAATCCTGTGCGCTCCCAGGAAGGCTACTTAAGCCACTACTTAGCACAGTAATCAGCCAAATGACTTCCTTTCTGAGCAGCAGAGTCGCCTATAATATTGTTTTAAACAGCACGAGATGGCAGCACAAGAGCGAGAGCACTAAGCTCCATGGAAAGCTGGTATTTCCTATTTCACAGCATGTTCCTTCAAAAGATTGACATTATATTCAACTTTCTTAAATGCCACAATAGTGAGCTTCCACCCTGACCCAGGCACAGCACCAGGTCCTGGAATACTATGTTCCTGCTCCATAGGAACTACATCTCCAATTTCACCTAAACCTACAGTCCCAAGTACACAGCCTCCATCAATTCTTCCCTTCCCTGAATATGCATGCTGCTTCCCCCTTTCAGAAATAAAGCCTGTTTCCCTTCTCCTTGAAGCTGAGCGACATGACTTACTTTAACCAGCAGGATGACTGTAGATGTGACACTGGTGGTGTCAAGTGAATCCCTAACTGGCCTGGCACTTCTGTGTTTGTTTTCTAGGATTCTACATCTTCCGATCGAGCTGCCATATTGTAAGGAAGCGCAAGTTTTGTTTGAGGGGTTGCAATGAGGTGAACCAAGGTGCCCCATAAGAGGGACCAGCTGACTGTAGCCACAGCAGCCATTACATGGAATGAACAAATCACCATGAATGCACACAATTCTGAGAAATTATAAACTATTACCTTAAACTTCATGTGTAGTGACATCTTATCATTCATGTGACTAATCATTGACAAGCCACTCTATAGGAGGCTAATACGAGAACAATATCATCGATCAGTTCCCTAAGTAAACCATGTAAAATTCTCGGGGGGGGGGGGGAATTCTTCACATTTGCTAAATTCTATTGTCTATGTTTCCACTATGGAGGAGACCCTTGTTTTTGCCCCACATCTTAGGGAAACCTAGAAAGCAACTTCATGGAAAAACAATAAAATAGAATTCTATTTTCATGCACATTGAAATGAAAATTAATATAACAATTGAATTTTTAAGAGATAATTTATATTTTAAGTACAAATTACAAAACATGTTAAAATTTGCTTAGAAGTGCAGCTAAAATAGGTTATGAACAGCAAATGCAGGTTTCATAGACTTACTACATATCAGGGAGATTTTTTAATTTGGGGCTTTTTTTGTTTTTGTTTTTGTCAGATTAAAACGAGGCAAAACCACTCCACATAATGTTGACAGTTGATAAGTTGAGGGTGATGAGGGGTTGAGATAAAAGAGTTAAATAAAAGAGAGAGAATTGAGATTTCTGTAATATAACAGTAGCAACAGTGAGATTTTAATGGCAAAGTATTCAATTAGTGACACATTCTAAAATCCAGTTCTAGAGAATTCTTCTGCATTTGCTCCTGATTATGGGCAATTTTCACTTAACCAAGCAAAAAAGTTGGGAAGCAATGATCATACAGAAGTCCCTGGGAAGTAGGAAGGAATGCTGTCCTCTTGCTTGTGTTTACACATGTTTCTATGTGTCCAAGAGCCTTTAATTCATTTATCAGTTATTCTTCCCAGATGCTTGGGGAAGGAGGTTAGCATTATCATCTCAGGGATGACCTGGATGAGAAGGAAACAGACTTCTGGTTATCAAGGTATCTTAGCCACAGCTGTCCTGGGATTGTGGGAGGGACTGCTTTAAACAGAGCCTCAGCTGTTCCCAGCCTAATCCACCAAACAAAGAAGCTTGACTCCATTGGCAGCATAAATCTAAAGATATTTAGATTTGTGACTTTAAATCTGGGACTTTCAGACAAAACCAGAATCTTTACATTTGCAGAACATGGGTACTCCTTGAACATTTTACATCAAAAGGTGATTTCTATTCCATTCTCTGTTTCATAAAAGCACTTACAGTTTACAAGTAATATCCCGGCAGGGGGTACATCTCCTGGCAGCAGTGACTACTAAAAGCTTAGGGCAAAACCCAGGAGCCAGAAACTCCACTACCAGTATCATCAACAACAAGGGCACGGCTACTCAAGGGACCCTGCTCCTTTCATAATAAATACTAACAGGTGCTTCTTTCATCTGAGGATCCTGGTGCCCCTTACATATCTTCCTCGTTAACTCTCATGAGACCACTCAGAGACAGACCCAGCAAGAGAGATAAAAGGGCACCCCATTCACCAAAGGGAGAAAACAGCAACGAGTGTGTATGCTTGAAAGACTCACTGCAATTTTACCGGAGGATGTCATTATAAACATTACTTAGAAATCTCTAATCTGGAAGCTTTCTTTTGGACTGTCATTTCCTCATTGACAAAATGAGAATAATGACACCCATTCAGCCAACCTCATGGGGTTAGACTGAAGATCAAATGAGGGAACAGCTACAAAGGTGCCAAGTGAACACTGAAGTCCACACCACTGAAAGGCAGTGTTTCTGTTATCTCAACTAAACCCAGAATTGAAACCAAAAATTCCATCTTCAAACATGTGCCCTAGACAGAGGAGCCTTTCCTCCAAACAGCTTGGGCATTATTTATACAAATGCAAATTCGATTTCTATGTCTCCGATCATATTCTTATAGGGGATGGGAGAAGATGAAAAAGAGCGAGCAAAATGAGAGTCAGAGCATAGAGACACAACAATTATCCTTGATTGTAATGTTTGCATATATTCAACATTCAGATTTTTTTTCATCTGCCTTGGAAAGCATTCATGATAAACGAAATAGAACTGTGCACTCAAATTCCATGTGAGATTATCTCGTTTTATTCAGATTTCTTTTTTTTTTTACCCGTTACAAAAATTGCAGCTTTAAAAGTTCCACTGAAATATCCATAAAACCTGCACATGTTCAACTGCCAATTGGATTTGCTGCTGGAGGAGATAATCCACTTTAGTTTAAAGGTAGCAGCTCTTGAAAAGGAGACTTTTTTTCTCCAAAGTGTTATGAGTTCCCTGAACTCATCACATAACCCATAACCCTTAGCATTTCCACCTGCAGCAGTGCCTTCCTGCAATTTCCAAGGGTCCTCTATGCTTAAAAAAAGGGGAAATCTCCATGCATGAAAAGATAAGGTCTAATGTCAAAGAAACCTGGGCTTGTGGTCTGAAACATATAATTCTTCCTCAAGGAACTCACAGTCAAGTAAAAAATTATCAGAGGTCAGAACTTTAAAGAACAGTTGCTGTGGTACTAGAATTGGCTGGGATCCAAAGTTTGGGTTCTTTTAGAAACTTCTGCTAAGTCACTTTGCAAGACCATGAGAGTCAGGGTACACACCCACCTCTACGGCTGCCCAATAACAACTGGTCCTGATTAGTGGAACTTCCACTAGAAACATCTTCCAGTGGGAAGGCAGGTGAGCTTCTCATGACAGAAGCAGGAAAAGGCCAGCTTCTCTCCTCCCATTCACTCTCCCAAAGCCCAGGCAGGGTCAGGAGTAAAACCAAAGAAAGCTAATCAGGGGCAGCATTCAGCTGGCACTGCCCAGCAACCAGTGCCTCTGATAGGTTCCTGATCAGGACCCACTAGGAAGTCGAAAAGTTATTGTCATGCAAATATGAACTGCCAATGCTGTGAGCTGGCCAGTGCTGCTCTGGGATTCATTTGGTGAATTCAGCTCCAGTCAAATTCAGCTATTGGCTATATGGAACCTCACTGTGCCTATCAAAGGACAAAGAGGCAAGGTTCTCAAGTGCTCATGCGCGATGTGACTTTGGATTATCAATACTTTTGACTTAGAGAAGAAAAGGGGGCTGTAGAAGGATGACCGTCCATCCCAAGTGTGATCTGAGTAAAACAACTCGGTTTTAGTCACCGCATGAAGCGCTCCATAGAGACTAATTGCAAGACTGCAGCTCGGTGCTCGCCAACAAATCAGGAAACGCGAGAAGGAAGCACCGGGGAGGTGTGTTTTTCATCAATGATGCACTGGGAAGGACCTCTAAGATTGGCCCTAAAACAGTAGGCTCTGGCTGCAGCTTTGCTCAGCTGCACTCAAGGGATTCCCTCGGATCAGAGGAACTGGCCTCATCGAGGAGGATGCCAGAGATGCAACATTTCAGACTTCACCTTAGCACTACTGAATCACAGTCTGCATTTCAAGAAAACAGTGATTCAAAGAGTCCACGCTAACACTGCCTGATTTGAGAGCAATTCTTTTCTATCTTGACTTTTTCAGCAACATAGTCACTGAATGCCCTCTCCGTGCTAGAACTGGGCTAGAGCTCTTCGCCAGCACCGGGTACTGAGTGATCTGAGCTACAGTTCAGGTACAATTAAGATATTTACCTTCTATGTCATCAGCTACCCTCCAGAGGAGCACTCTGGGGGGAGTTCTTTCTGGCTGTTATAATAATCAACGGGAAAAGGAAAACTGAATGGAATCCCTTTAGGTTGTATTGCGAACGGAAGCTAAAAGGAAATTATCTGTTTACACCTTTTTGCACCATTTTTCCAAATCTGAGCACAGAGCCAAGGCCTGTAATTACTGTGCTACGGTGGCTACTACTGACCTCACACCTGCCTCCTTGGTTACATCATGCACTTCAGAGAAAAATAATCACCACCACAGGCCAAAGCCAGGAGTGCAGGTAGGAAGCCCAGAGAAACGATGTCCCCTCCAGCACAACACCCAGGAGAAAGGAGACAGAAGTGGGAGGGAAAAATCTGGTCCACTGTGATTTGGAAGGCTGGGAAACCTAACCCAGTTGCTCAAGATTAGGCAAAATAAACACCCCTTCATCTGCATATTGGAACCTGATGATTCAAAGGGGATTTTATAGTCTAGAGAAGAATTATTAATAAATCATAAAAGTAAATGGTTCTTGAAATATAAGCAATTTTTGATATGTAATGATCTTACAACGGAATTCCCAAAGCTCTGCAACCCATTTCCCTAATAAATGAAAACTCACAAGTATATGTTCTGGTAATTTTGGTTCTTCCATTATTTTTAGTATAAACTTAGAGACTTTCAGGAAAATACCCCAAAAGAGAGATCTGAAATCTCTGAGGCAGGAACTATCTTCAGGTCATTTCAGTGTATAGTACATATTCTTTTTTTCACCCTTTACAGTGGATATTCTTTTGACTGGAAAGAGGAATTTTTGAAGTGCTTTCATAAATACGAGGTCGCGCCCCCTCACCCATGCTGATTCTGTGACTTTCCTTGAGGGATAGGAAATGGTTGTTAAGAGCCTGACATCAGGAGCTGTGTCTGTCTTATTGGTTATTCTCTCCATAGCATTCAAATATAGTCCTTGGCACACAAGCATTGAGAGAATGAGTGCATCAACTCGGTAATATATTCCAGAATTAGAGAGAAATTTGCAAAGAACTGTAGCATGCTCTCAGAAGGTCAACTGAGGAATGGTATCACAGCCGTCCAGCATTCCTTATGTCAGTGTGGAGCTACACCATCCCAATCTACAAGACACTATAGACCTAATGTAGTTTGGGCTGAAAAACAAGAAACAACTTCTACCCCCAGTATCTTTTAATAGTCACTCAAACATGTTGACACATTTAGCGTCTTCATTTTAAGTGAAGAAAACTGAGATCAGGAGGGCTTAAAGCATCAACCTCAGGTCAACATCAAGTGCCCAGAAGAGTGTGCACGAGACACCTGGCCACTGGCTATTTTCACTCCCTGGGTTGACGTTTGGGCTGGAAAGCGGAAGAGTGAGCCTCTCCCCAGGAATGTGATGTCTACAACCGCCGCACAATCCCAGTGCAACTGTCATAGCAAACCCTGATGTCTCCTTCACATCACTTGGGTGGTAAAAGGTTTCTTCTTCATCTTTTCCCTCTTTTTATATTCAACTATTTTAGAAAAATCAGCCCAAACTGATCTAACAATCATTGCTTGGTTGCCTATGAAGGTAGGGGTCAGGTCTCTAACCAGGTCCTTTTCACATGGACCACGTGAAACCCAGACAGGACCTTCTCTTCAACGCCTACCTAAGAGCTCTGTAGACAAGTCCCCTCCATTTCCTGAACACACTGCTTCATCATCCGGGCTTCATCTTAATTCAGAACATCATGGTGGGGTGCCGAGAGGAGCGGGCAGTGCCTGGCAATGGAATCCATACTAAGTCACTGGCTGCCAAAATCACTGCGTAAATCTGAGGAACTTAAACGTGCTACCTCATAAAGACAATCTGATTCTGGGGAACTGGCAGGCGGAACAATGAAGGGGATGGGGGTTACATCACCAAAACCAGAACAGTATGGGAAGGTCAAACAGAATAAGGAAAACTTAAGAGTGTAGGTCCTTTCAACTCCAGGTATTAAGATAGTCCACACCCAACAAAAAATGTTTATAGATCCTGATCTATACGTATCTTTGTTGACCCTCTATTGGGATGGGTTTCTAAATTTTCCTAGAGAGTCAAGGTTATTAAGAGTGACAGTGCTGCTGAAATCTCTTGGCTAAAGACCAGTCAAAAGTTCTAGAAGAAAACTAGCAGCTAAAGCCCTGAATGTCACAATGTGTTTCATCAACCTCCACTCAGGTTTTATACCAAAACTCAAAAGTCCAGCTGTTTACATGTGCAATTTACAACTCCTTCCATCAGCCCCCTTTAGGGTTAGCTATGCCAGTGGGGGTATACACAGTAACAACTATCCCTAACCATTTATTTAAAATATCACACAGAATAAAAGCAGAGTTACTAACATTGCAAGCCTGTGGATTTTACTTCCTGGTTTTCTTAGCTCAGGGAACTATCATCTTTCATGAAGTCCAAAGAGCAACAAAAATACTGACTTGTTCTGCCTCAAAAGAGGTTTAAAACAAAACAAAACAACATACTGCTTTTAAGACTCTTCCAGGTGGCATAGGTCCAGGTCTGTTTCCCAGCATTTCACCCAACATCCTGCCTTCCTTCCACAAATACCTTCTTAAGTGTTACTCTGACTTCTTTAAGTTGAATTTTAAAAACCCACTTTCCCTGGAAAAAAATCATCTCTGAAAATCACAACTTCTTACAGCTCAACAGTACATTCACTGAATTCAGCCAGTACTTCTTGCCAGTTCTCTGGGTGGGGTATATCATCAATCAAGTGGCTGTAGTCCCTGTCTCACGGCTTTTACATGCTGGCAAAAGAAGATGTGAATCAGGGACAGTGTGGCTTAAAATCATATAGTAAGAATAACCAAAGTATCACACAGTGAAACAATAGTGGATCCACTGAAGCACCCACTCACAAATAGGAAAATACTTCTATCTTCACTCAAATTCATCTGCAGGTAGAACCAGTTCCATGGCTGTCTGGCCTGGCAGCCATAGCAACATCCTGTGCTTTTGGAAAGGCTCCGTGTTTGGGTTCATGTCCTGCTGTGTCTTGCAATTAACAATTTTTCAAGAAGGGGTCAGCATTTTTATTTTATGCTAGACCCTGTCAATTACATATTTGGTCCTGTTTGCAGGCTAAAATTTGC
Organism: Uropsilus gracilis; assembly: GCA_004024945.1. Taxonomy (NCBI): domain Eukaryota; kingdom Metazoa; phylum Chordata; class Mammalia; order Eulipotyphla; family Talpidae; genus Uropsilus; species Uropsilus gracilis. The sequence continues at coordinate 10,050 of PVHY01027166.1, forward strand.
ACACATCAGTCACGCCAGCTCATGAACAGAAGTTCGCTTTCATATCAGCCACCATGGTCAAACGAGTGACCCTAGAGGCAGTGCAGAAATGTTATTTGTTCCATGTCACCCCGAACTGATGAGGCAACTTTCTCTTTATTGAACAGGCTTGATGTAAATGATGCTGCTAATCTTAACTGGGTGGGCAAAACCCTGAGTGTAAATTGTTTAAACCTTTGGAGGTTATCTAGGCTGGCAGCTTCCCATTGCAGTTGAAGAACCCAGATATTCAGTACCTCACCAAAGAATGAAGAGTTAGTTCCTAGTAAAGAGGATTAAAATGAAGGTCACTACTCTCTGAACTACTCTGTCTATTTGATGAGCCTGATGGGCAAGCATCCAATGAGCCAGGATGATCAGAATGAGAACTTATGTGTCCAGTTACTTTCTACTGTAAATCAGCTCCTAAGCCTCATACACCATTGGCAGGGAGCAAATATTTGGTTGAACGAATAAGCATGTACATGGGAGTAGCCAGAAAAACAAAAAGGCAATAAAATAAATTAATCTCCCTAGGCACACACAGTATCTAGAAATCCTGATCTTCTGCTTACTTAAACTTTCTAAAAATTGTTTCATATCTCTGTTTCTAATCTTTCAAGGAAGGAAAGCATTTCTGGGAAATTAAACAGAGATGGCAAAATAATATGGTAATAAATGCACTAAAATTTATTTAGAAGATGGTAGTCTAGAGAGGCTGAGCTCTTGCTGGCTGTTAACTGGTAACAGCTCCCTCTGAGCAGAAATTAGCAATCTCAAGTCTCCCTGCCCAGTGACCCTGGAATCTGAAACCTGTCCGCAACGTGTCCACAATGGCCAGCCATCGATGAACTAGTAGCCTATAAGGTCTCTGGACGCATGGGTCCACATTTCAGAAACTAAGACTATGCCAATTAACAGAGAGGAGATCTTTAAAAAAAAAAAAAAGAAAGAAAGAAAAGGAAAAGCGAGACCATCTCTTTAAGAAGCATAGAGACTTGTGACAGAACAAAATAGCAAAATAGATGCATGAAAAGATCAAGGACTCTGAGGTCCACTACCATGGGAAAAACAAAACAAAACAAAAACAAAACAAAACAAAAAAACCCAAAGCCTAACACCAAACCTAACATTGAAGTAACTGAGCAACAGATTGATTAAATAAGCTTCCTTTATGGTGAATCACTTGAGTTAAATCTGAATCCTATATGATCCTGGACATGTCAGTTGGAATGCTAATGGATGTCAAATGGGGTCTTAACAATTTGGGTGCTCATGAGTCATTGGAAGAAGAAAGTGAATTCACACATGTGCGGTGCATGGGAAAATGCTGGGTATACAGTAAGTGCTTAATAGGTGTTGAATGTAAGGTGCACATCTCACTAAGTAGTGTTTGTATTATAGTGTATGGGATGCTAAGCTCAAGAAAGAGTTTTGGAAGGAGAGTACAGAATTATAATCAGTAAAACTGTCATATACAACTTGAAAAATAAACTCCATGAGGAGCTGAACTAAACATAGGAACATTCAAATTTCTGAACACTTTGCCTAATCACCTTGCATACAGTTATGAACATGAATACCTATTCCATGCTATGCAATGTGTAAGACACAGGAACAGAATAATAAACAATATACATCATCTTCTCAACATTAACTTTCCTTCAACATGCTCATAGCCTAGCCAGAAAGGATGCTATTAGACAGAAAGGGGAGTCTAGTATTTATTGAATAAACGAACCAATGGAAAATAATGACAAATATAAAGAATTACAACCAGATTCAACACATTTTCCCCCTGGAAAATACCATGTTAGATTCCTTAGAACTATTCCTATTTGGGTCATAGGGAGAGAGTCTGATGCAGAGTGCCGAAGAGAAAGATATATCCAGCATTTTCTAGTTGCTAAGCTTGCACTGCAACATTAACATGTTCAACAACATGGGTTCCAGCAGCTATGTGTCTTGACAAGAGCAAGGAAGAGCTAGCTGGTCAAATGAATGACCGTGTTATTAATCAACAAGTTGAAAAACTACCTGTAACTCACTGTTATCTCCAGTGAGTGGGTCAGTCAACATCTTTCTCCAGATGCTCACATACTACGAAGAGATGAAGTACCAAATGAAATGCAGAGGGAACATCATGTGTGACAACCACCATTTCTCCCCAGAGGATGAAGACAAATAGGCAACCAAGTGCAAACTAGTTCTTCTATCCAATCATGCAAAAGACTAAGACATTCATACACATAGTCAAGGTGAAAAACCAAATAGACTTTTTTCATTTTGAAAAGTAGTGAACTTGGGTGTGACTATCCACAACCGATTCTCTCTCTTACTCCAAGCCCCCAAGTTATGTTTAAAAATAAATTAGGGCTGGAATATATGGGAGAGAAGAGATGTGATGCCAGAAAGTCTCTTTAAGTTTAAATATCTACGTCTATATTTATTTAAGCAACATGACAAGTTAACGAAGTCATCTCCAAGAGACAAGTGGATTGATATAAGACATAATTCCCATACACATATTGCAGGGGAAGAATGATTGTAAATAAGGTAGATTGACATTATCAGAAATTGACAAATCTTTATAAATTATAAGCTACACTGATAAATGTCATTGTGGGAGATAGGGGGAGGAAAGGAATGAAGAAGTAGAGAGAAGGGAAGGGTGGGAAGGAGAGGGTTTTCTGCGGGCATTAAGATGGCTGCTTATCAAGTTTATCAGTCTTTCAAAGATTGAAATTGAAACGACCGAAGAGGCTTAAAAAGAAATCTATTTTAGACCAGACACGGTGGCTCGTGACTGTAAGCTTAAGCCTATGAAGTGGCCGGGGCTAGGGATGGCGGTTTGAGTCCCGCCTGGGGCCCGTAGCGAGACCTAGTTCCAAAAAAACAAAAAAAACAAACAAACAAAAAAAAAAACAGTTGGGCGTGATGGCGCGCGCCTGTAATCCCAGCTACCTGGGAAGCTGAGGCTGGGGATTGCTTGAGTCTGTGGTACCCCGGGCAACGAGAGCCTGCGGTTCCACAGGTAAAAATAGCGAGACCTAGTCTCAAAACAAACAAACAAACAACAAAAAAAAAAAACCTATTTTAAAATAGAAAAGAACCATTGTGTTCAGCAGGAATCACGTTTCTCTGTCATATACATTGCTGGGTAGTGGAGCAGTAACTGTCCTGACCTCCCAAGCTTTCTACAGGCGCTAAAGTCAGAATCTCAAAGGTGTGAGTTCACCAGGGGGGGTTTTAATACTTTGGGATTTGCTGTAGCTACTTTGTATGAATTAAAGCAGTGACTCACAAACCTATAGACTACATTTGAACAAGAAAATGCCCACGTGGAAAATGCATTAACAAAGCATTTACTTAAATTATTTTTATTGAAATGTTACTCTTTCTGTGCAAATACCAAAATTTAAAAGTCAAAGACTTTGAAATTATTTTAATTTGAAATCAGATTGTTTTGCTAAAGCTGATTGGTCCATATCGACTTTTATAGTAGAAAAGTAGAGTTCTGGTAGGGTTCAGAATTTAAGTTTTTTGGGCACTTTTAACTTCCATTTACATTAGGTAGGTTGAACATAAAGTTACTCGGAACTTCAAAACTTTGTTGGCAGGTTCAGGTTAATCAGATTTCAATTTACCCAAACACAGATCAGGGCACAATCCCTTCATGCTGATTTTGCTGAGCTTCTCTTGGGTAAAACTGAAAAAGTGTTTAGCTCCAATGTAGCTAAGGTTAGTGTTGAGGCATTAAAAGCTGCATTAAATGGTATCCAATCCAATTCCTGAATCTAGGAGTAGGAGGAAAAGAGCTATAGTATACAACTAAGATGATGTCTAACACATGTGTCTAGCTGATGTGCAAAAATGGGAGTCTTGTATGCAACACACACACAATAATGAATGCCCAGCCCCAGTTCTTGAGTCTGGTATGTCCATATCTCATTGTCCAGGAGGGGTCATTTCCCCAGGCCCTGTTTTCTATTCAAAACAACTACAAAAATTGTCCTACCAGAAGCATGCTCAACTTCCTGAGCATTCATTTTGTCACAAGCAGTTGCAAAAAATAGCAGCAGTTAAGAAAATCAAATTTTGTTTAGTTTTAATATCATCAAGACAACAAGAAATGCTTTCCTAGAAGGTCTTGTTATATGTCACCTTGAAGGGAGGAAAAGTGCCACTATGGCCTCAGAGACAGGACCATTTTCCCCAACCCCACATTGCCAAGTCACCAGTATCTCAGAGGCCTTGGAATACAACTCCCAGCATGCCCTGAAGCAGACTTCCTGAATGGGGCAGCTGGGAGGAAGGAAGAAACAAGGCTGATATATCAACAGACTACAAAACAAAGAAAGAGAGACCTGTGGGAAGGCTGCTCTGGCAGCTTTGCCAGATGGCTCTTTTCAAGGACAATGGCAGCCATCATCTTGGCCTCATAGTGGCTTATCCAGTTTGGATAGTGCATTGTGAATTTCATGGCTTCTCCTGAAAGTCTCCTGAGCTGTGCCAAAGTTGTTGCTTATTTTTCCCTGTGGGAAGTGCCTTGAATTTTATTTTTTAGAGACTTTGAGCTCTGGGCCTGGTCTGTTTGGCTGGCATCTGCCCTCAAAGGGATGGGTGATGTCTGAGTGTGAAAGGGAGTCTCTCCACCACTCCTCTTCTATCACTATTGATTCCCTTTGAACCTACTGCTTATTAAAGATCTTTGAACATACCAGAGTGATTACTTATATGTAAATGGGTGACCTTTAGAGCAGGTAAATGGTCTTTTCCCTTAGTGGTCTGGGCTACCTAGGTTTTGCCCAACAACACTTTTGGTTCCTTGACCAGGAAAGAGGTTCCCAGCAATTTCTTAAAGTTAGGATCTTAAAGTTAGTATCAAAATGAAAGCAAGTAGTGGAAGGGAATTATATTGACACCTGTGGTCACGCAAAATCCAGATGAAAGTCTAAAGTGAAGCCAAAAGAGACTGAGTAACTTGCTCAAGGAAAAATAGCAAGGATAAAAAATTAACCTCTAATACTCTGGACTCAGTAAATCAAGCAAAACTAGCCTTCTTGCTGTTTCTTGACTATAACACCCTCTTGACTGTCTCAGGACCTCTGCACTCATTGCTCACTCTCAGATATATTATTCCTCAACATTCACATGATCGGCACCATTCTGTACTCACTTTTTACCTCAAAAGTCTCCCTCAACTAATATATAAACTCCTTAGCATGTAATAAACATATCTTAATGCCCTCATAAAGTCTTAATTATTTGGAGATATTTTGATCTACTCATAGTCTAGTTATCTTGAGAATAAATTTTTTTCTACTTGAGAGCTGTATCTTTCTAAGAGTCATTCAGAGCTGGGTCTCACAAACTTAGACCAAATTAGGCCCATTATAATCCACACATGAAAGAAAAACTGTGTCATTAGGCAGAAGTTGATAAAATGACCTCTTTTCAAAATTTTCTTCACTGCCCCCTTCTGAATATGTCACATGAGTGATGTTCCTCCTCTCAATTTGTTTCCAAATGACCACATCCAGACTTCTGTTCACAGGTAAAGGGTCCCACAACCTGGGCTTGTTTCTACCTGAAGCTGTCTTCTTCTTCAGTATAGAAAAGACCCACCTCTACTCCAACTTCCAGCTCCAGGTCCTGGAACCATTACCACAATTCTACCAGCAAAATGTCCCCTGCTACCTCAGTTTTTGGGTGAAGGTCACCCTTTTTATCAGTCAGAGTCTGTGCCTTCTCCTTCAACATGTATCGCTTTATATATTGAGTGTCATACCTGAGTGCAGATACCTGTAAATTTCACACACCCTCAATTCCCCCTCCCCCATCCCTCCACCCCACACACACAGAGTGCAGGATCAAGAAGAACTTCACAGGTTTTGTCCTCCATCTCTTCCCCCAGAGTGCATAAGGGTGCTTAGCTATAAACTACTTATGTCAAGAAAAGCCTGTTACTTGTTTCAGGAAGAACAGAAAGAAGAAATGGGATGGGGGGGAGGCAGAGGGATAGAGTACAACACAGCTGGTTTTCTAAGAGAAGAGAGGGGGCTGTGAGGAAAAAAGGCCCCAGGCTTAGGCAGAGACCAGGAAGCCCTTTCCCATTAAACTGTAGTGTGGAAGCTCTGGAGGCTGAGCCCACTGGGGAAATTCCCTCCAAGGAATGTCACACCCCATTTCCTTTCCTTCTCATCTTGATGACCCTCTTTGCTTTCCTCTATCTCTTCAAAGGGCTCCCGCCTTTCAGCTTCTGGCTACAGAATGAAGACTGGAATGCAGTAACTTCACAGGGAGTCTACCAACAGATCCTCAGAAAACCCCTACTGCTCCATAGCTCTGGTCTCCTGCCAGGCAGAAGAGTCCCTGAGTGAAGCATTTCTACAGAGGACAGCAGACACTTTGTGTTTTTTAAAGCACAGAACACCCCCCCCCCCCCCCCCCCA